>JAANBC010000249.1:0-44868 GCA_014621405.1 Stylonectria norvegica
TTGCCGCCTCGGGCCATCCGCTCGGAGCAGTTGCCTTTGCACGTGAAAACCCCTGCCCGGCTGCCCCGCGTCTCGGTATCGACGCTGGCTGGCGAGAACGAGCCGGCCTGAGGCAGCGGGAGATCTCTTTGCACATCATCCCGCCACGCCCTCCTCGAAGCAGCTTTCCTTGCAGCTGCCTGCCTTGAGCCTGCGGGCAGCCGTCCGAGCGTCCGGAGTCGTACATGCAACGGTCACGGCGGTGAGCGAAACGACGGGAGCATGGTCGGCGTCCCGCGTAGCAGTGGATGTCAGCTCTGCAGGACGAGGCGCGTCAAGTGCGATGAAGTCCGGCCGGGATGCGGGAACTGTCGCAAGTATGGCGCCGACTGCCCGGGCTATGATCGCGGCCTCAAGTTCGTGGAGGGTAAGCATCAGATACGCCAGAAAGGCAAGCAGACCGATCGCCAAGCCAGCTTGAGTTCCAATGCCACTCAAGTGGGCGCACCAGCGTGCAAGAAGACCAGCACTTCCCTCGTCACTCCCTTGGCGCGCACCCTGCTGCCTCTGCGAGGGCAGGTAATGTACGTCATGATGGAGAGTTTTCGCCCGGCAGATTCTCCCCATGATATCGTTGGCCTCTTCTCTTGGATCGATATTGACAGGCTTGGAAAACGGGCTGTCTTGGATGGTGCAATATGCTCCCTGGCCCTACATCTTACTGGAAAGGAGGAGCAGAATTCCGATCTTGTTGCTTACAGCCGCACGTTATACGGGCAATGCCTAAGTGAGCTCCAGGCGACTCTGCAGCATGCCTCCGAATGGAAATCCTCAGAGACTCTGTGCTCTGCCATTTTGCTATGTTTCTACGAGGTAGTGCCTTTGTCGATTTTCTAGCTTGTGGCTGTGGCTGATGTTCCTTCAGTTGTTCGCTGGGACGAGTGCTCCTGACACTTGGCTTCAACATGCCAAGGGCATTGGTGTGCTGATGGAGCAGCGCGGACCGGCTGCTCATGCAGAAGGATGGAATGCCGCGATGCTTCTATCTTTTCGTGGGATCCTCGTACGTTTCCCTCTTCTTAGAATTGTGGAACTACACATCCGCTATTTCTATGACTTTGTGCCAAGTAGCATAGAGCCCAGTATCTCGCAGTCGTGAGATATTGGTGCTACTTCGATGCGTTCAGACAACTGAAGATGAGCTACTCTGGTAGTACCGGCGTTCTCAGACACATTCTTTGGATGGTTGGCATCTTGTTCTATTCACATAGCGTTTTCTTAACTCTGCCTTGCTTGCAACGGCATAGCATGACTGATATAGCCTCACCAATTCCAAGTGGATTATCAGCTTGTCAAATTGTCCATTATGCGAGCCAGTGGACCTCGCTTAGACCCAACCCCTTGGCAATGGCTCTCAATGCTACTTTAGCAGGCCACCGACTAACCAAGGTCGCCTCTAGATCATGAGCGACATGTTCTACCCCGGCAGACACAGCTGCTTCCTCTCGCGGCCGGAGTGGAAGCGAGTGATGCGCGACGACGGCCGCCACCTCATCCACCCGCCCGAGCTGCCCGTTCAGACTATCCGCGTCGTCGACGGCTTCTTCGACCGCCTCGCCGACATATCCGACATCCTGAGGCGGGGCTATGACCTCCGTGAGGCCCTCCAGACGGGCACCCCCGTCGAGCCCGCCGGCGTCTCCGCCCTGGCGCACCGGGCCGCCGACAATCACGCCAGGTTCCGCACATGGTACGACGCCGAGTTCACGGCGCTGCCCGCCGTGCTGCCCTCCGAAATCCCCTCGTCCCAGCCCGCGTCGTCCCTCTACGCCGTCGTTCTCGACTACCCGCACCCCTGGGCCGGCTCCATGCACCTGGCCTACTGGGCGAGCATGCTGATCCTGCAAGAGACGCTGATGCAGTGTCAGTGGCCGGGGGCAGACTTTGTCGACGTCCAGCGCGATCTCGTTCAGAACATCTTGAGGTCCGTTGAGACGGTTGCAAAGGGCACTATGGGCCCGTATCGCGTGGGCTATTCACTGAGGATTGCGTATGAGTTTGCCAATGCTGAGGCGCAGGAGTGGATTAGGGGACTGCTGGACGGGTTCTCGAAGAGGTATGCTGCGACGGATAAGTCGCTGTATCCTACTCCAAGGCTGGATGCGGCTGGGTTTTCATGATGTAGCCTTTTCTGGTATGTGTAGCAGTGGTCATGCGTGAGGTCTTTCACTAAGGTAATTTGACATGAGCAAATACCTACTCCGTAACTAAACAGGGCATCCATGATCGATGTTAGTTATACGGCTTACGTCTGGCTACAATTTCTTGTTGCAGTACTATTCCTATCATCCCTCGGCTTGCGGGAGCCGCTGTGCTACCAGGCTAGTGATGACGATGCCTGTTTCAGAAGTCCTTGCGACGTTAAACATAGTGTTTATCTTGGGACTGCTCCTGAATAGAAACGTGGCTCCATTACCTTGAAGTTCTCGTCATCGATTGTATCACTGAGTTCCCTTTGGAATCCGTGCTACGTTCTGCCCCAAAAATACATTGCCTACAACCTACAATTGATTGCGTTTTCTTCCAGCATTTACAGCGATCTGAATTGCGTTGCTAAAACTTCAGTACCTGTGCTCTTCCTTTTATAGAAACAAGGAATATGTGCGAGATGACGGGGAAAGATTGAGACTCCACAGGTAAGTACCAAGTAGCTAGACTATCAAAACCATGCAATGATGGTGAGCTGCTCACAGATTGCCATGACGCCGCTGCGAAGCCGCCCAATACTAGATACATATAGACATATCCGACGTTGTCGGTGTCTTGGCGGAAGTAGATGAGAACCCCCGAGCTCAAGATGTTCAGGGGCATTCCAATACCCGCTGCGAGCCACTTCACCCGTTTCCCGTAGTGCAACGAAATACCCGTACAAATTGAAACAAACGAAGCAAGCGCTGTCATGATGTTTTGGATGTAGGTCGCAGGCGTCACGCTCTGGTTCCATACCACGATGAGCATTGAGTAGAAGAACACTTGCCACATCGCAAGTGCAGCGTACATCGGCATCCTCATGGCGTATGTAAAGGCAACCCTCCGATCTTTGAGAATATCCCATGGAATGAACGGAACGGGTGCTAGGTAGGCTTCGCATCCAATGAACACGATGGTCAAAATTCCGCCGATGACAATAGATGAAATGATCAAGGGCGACTTCCATCGGTCAGGTTGGTTGGGCCAGAGACTCAGTAGGAATAATCCCAGCCCAATGGTCAACAGTAAAAGACCGATAACATCAAATTCCCAGAAATAGTAGATAATAGACTGTGCCAGATTCTTTGTATCCTTTGTCTTCACCACGAATCCCTGTTTGATGGCCTGGTATTGGTGATAGTAGAATATAGCAATCAGGGGGGCACAGGGTATAGGCACCACTATGATCATTATGCCAAATTCCCAGTGAAGACCAAATTTATTCAGGATAGAAGACGCAGTAGGGCCATACTCCCAAACAGTACCGAGCGATGAGGAAGACAAGATCCCGATCCACAAGGCTCGGTTGCGGAGCGTCGACATATCCGAGATGAAGCTGATGATGAGGAAGAGGACTCCTGAATTGCCGAGCTGGAAGAAAACCTGAGCTGTGCAGTAGGTCTGCACGTTGTTTCAAGCGGCCATCATGACTAGGCCCAGTGTCTGGGAGAACACCATCAAGCAAACCCCTGAGGTCTGCCGCAGAGGTCAATCATCTTGGTCAGCGCCAGTTTTCCTAGGCCAGACACCAAACTGGCGATGATGCTTGTCGTCGCGGTCAACGAGTGCTTGCCGAAGCTGCTCGTGAAGTAAGGGGTGAGGGTGCAAACTATGCCGTTCGAAAATGACTGAACGAACTGGACAAGGCAGATTCTAATGTTTCGTGACAGTCATGCAGTGGGTTGAAACCACGGCTTGATGGGAAGGTAGGGGGTTTCTTACACAACGTAAAGCATTATCAGCTGTCGTCGAGTTCGCATGAAGTTACTCGCCTGGGCGCTCTGCGTTCCATACTGAAAACCGCTAATGGCAACGACATCATCCTCTTTGTGGCTGCTGGTTTCGTTTCCTGGTTTCGTGGTATCGTTTTCTGGTTGGAGTTCCAGCGGATGGGAAAAGTCGGTAGTCTCCTTTTCGCCCATGTTGACCAAAACTTTCAGACGTTGATCAGGCGATAGGGTAGATACGGCGAAACGGTAGTTTGAAGTATATGGGTTTGAGAAAGCAAGGCGATGAAAACCCTTCTTGAAACCTTGAAGCGCGGGCTGTTTTCTGGGTGGGATCTTCCTCGGCGGGCAGGGCTTCATCGTTATGGCTGCATGGCGTTCCAATACCAAGGGGTCCTCTACCTCGACCCCCTTAGTACCTTTTCGATACCGCATATAGATCCCTCTCCTGACTCCACATGGACTAATAGCTCTTGGTCCTGAATATCAGACCAGATGGTCGTTTGCTCAGTACATGGCTTGCTTGCTGGTCAAGCCTCACAATGAAGTCCCGATACCGCGCTGATGGTCTCGCGGCCAACAAGTGACCAATCTAATCTGATTATATCAACCTTCACTCATCCCATGACTGATACTGGGAATTGGCTCCAGTTCAACCAACGCGAAGTGGAACCGTCTGCAGGACGAAGTAACTAAAAGCGGGAAGATTCAAAGAAGAGGTATTGCCCTGTTTTCTTTTGCGATTCACGGATCGTCCAGGGGTTCATTCGTACCATTGCGTAGAGCTAAACTAACCCTAGTTCTCGGCAAAACGGCAGGTTTCTGAGATTTGACTGAGATCGTGTTACTCAAGCTTGACTTACATCCCACGGAGAACCTATGAAGTTATACAACTCCATCTACCCTACCGTTGATCGTGCAAGAGACCCTCCACCAAGCTCCGGTGAACTCTTCGCAACGTAGTCGTAAACAACCTAATGGAACTGCACACATGGCGCTTGTTGCGAGGTGCGGCCTTCAATCACCGTCGGGCTTTTGGATCAGATAAGATCTATAGGTCGCTTCGACCTGAACCCTCTCTGTCAATTTCAATACTTGGCATTTGAGAGCTTACCTTCAATGGGAAAATAAGATCTATCTTGGTCAATGAGCCTAGCAATTCCTGGTTCTGCCAGCCAACAGGCGAGCTAGATTCGGACATTTACAGTTTTTGGCTTCGCCCACTCATTGCCGAAGGACTATCGACGGTTCCCTGAACGACACAGGAGGTCCAAGGCTAGAGAAAGGTATGTAGGCATATCAAACGAGTTAGAACAGACGAAGTGTATAATAACCCTCACCCCCCTTCTCGGCGCGTTTCTGTTCTCACACTCCTTCATTTAACGTTATCTCATCTGCACACTACCGCAATCTACTCTTCCAGGGATATACCCACGAGTTTACGACACATCATCCCTACATCTGTATTGGCTTCCGTCGTCACTGCCGGCAGCCAATTGCTACAGGCCCGACAAACCGAAACCCTCGGCGATCTCGCCAAAAAAAGTGACCTCGTTGCCTTTGCATCCGCAGTATCTTCTCCTCCCCGCAGATTCTTTTCGACATCCAGAACAGCCACAGACGGACCCTTGCGCCTACTCTAATACCGCCAGCCTCAGTGCCGAGTATACCACCTGCGGCTCCGAGCTCAGGACTTGGTACTCCAAGACCACTATCTACATCAGATCCGTCATAGACGAGTGCACTGCGGTCGACGCACTGCTTGTGGTTCTTCCATTATGCACAACTGGGTTCCAAAGAGGCAACGCAAACGGCACTGCTGCTACTACTTTCGGGGTCACGGAAACTGCTTCGACGTCCGCCATTACTACTGCTGCCTCGGCTACTGCCACCGCCACGGCTACCAACGCCGCTGGTCGGAATAGGGGTACGAGTGTCGTTGTGATGATTACGGGTGCTGCTGTGGTGGCTCTCTCAAAACAGTGAGCTACAGATGTTGAACGCTTGTTGGCAACGCAGGGAGAGTCTTAGTAGACCATGCGGAGGGAAATTCTGGGTTGTCCCTGTAGGGTGGGAAGATTCGGACGTATAGCATAAACATGTAGCACGCAGCAAGTAGAATAACTAATAAAAAGATTAGGACAATTGTTGAGTCTCGATATTCTGTGGTAATAATTAAACACAAGGTATATTCATGCGTAGATGGAATTGTCGCTGGCTGTGCAACGTTTTGAAGCTTCTGGTTCACCTTGGTGGTGCTCGCATGCATCATGGATTGCATCAATCTTGCCGACTACCTCAACAACAGACCGGCTTTCCATGCCGTCAGCCTTTTACAAAAAAACCGAATCGTTCCCGTTATTATACCTTGAAAATGACCGCAAACAGCAGGCTTTGTCGGCTACGACATCGGCGAATTGGAAGGAGGCTGATCCAAGCGTAACGTGGGATGGCAGGGGAAAAACAGGAGATGTTATACCCAGAACCGAGGGATTGCCGCGCAGATTCCTCAAACTTATGATCTGGATGGCGAACTTATGATCTATACTGGACTTTTAGTTCCGGAAGGGTACTGTTAGAGACCTTGTTTTCGGGCAGAAGGGGGCAACTTGGTTGGCCTTTATGTGCCTGTATTGGGTCGAGCTGCCGTGGTATGGTGGTTCATGCTGTTCACAAACATGACGTTCGCATTGAGAGCAGGTGTTTCACGAAAGAAAACAACATGATTCCAAGAAAAGATGGGATGCTAGGTCGAGCTGGTGTCATTTGAGGTAGCCTGAGTTTCGAAATATGCCCGGTGAAGAGCAGGTTCACCGAGGGGCCGTCTGCGTTTGATTCCACTTACATGCACAGTGTCTTCCACCACAATGCGCATGAAGGCGCCATTTGACATCCATTGCGATTGAAATAATCACATTCAACGAGAGAATGAAGCGACCACGGCCGGCGCATTTCTGCGGGCGGTTCTCCAGACTAGGTTTCTATCAGGACGGCTCCGAAACTCTCTCGTGGGGTGAGAAGATGAACTGGGAATAAGGTAGGATTGATACAAGAGTGATATAGGTAGGACACATGCGTTATTCAATGGGTCTAGCTTCGTTGTACAAAAGAAGTCTTGATGATGATTCCTCATGGTTTTTAGTAAACGGGATCGACTACTAGTAACAATGGTAGCGGCAGTAACTTAAGCAAGATATCCATGGATAGTAGTTGATCTACAATATCAATCTGCATACTTCGAATTCGAATACTTACTGTAATCAATTTTGCCGGGATTGAGTGCGACCAACAAAAGGGTAAACTGCATGTCGCATTCATTTCCCCAACCAGTGATTCAGTTATCAGTCTCCTAGTAGTAGTTTGCATTGCGATGGAATCCAGTATGCCTCATCAATCACCTGTCATGACGATGACGATGATCCTGCCAGCGATCATCATGGACCCATCACCACCGCCGAGTCTCGAGCAGTTCCAGCGGCCCCAAGGATGACTCGACTCGACAAGGTACAAGGTGCCCTTCCGGATCAGCTTGCCGACGATGAAACTTGGCGTAGCCGAGTCTGGGGAAACGATGCGCTGGCTGCTTCGATCGGTCGGTGACACCGGCCGCTCACTTCACCTGGCTCACTCAGCTCCCCCACCTCATGGCCGATCAGCCGTCTATCATCCGTCTTTGTTATGTTGATGTACTCGTACTGGCACTCGTATCCTGCTCGTAACTGCTGCCTTGTCCCCGCCGATCCAATCCACGTCGACGCCGAGATGGCCGTGCATCTGTTGCACCCGGCCAACGATGCCGTCTCCAATTGCGACGAGGCCTCGGTTCCCATCATCTGCAGTGCGTCATCCTAATGCGGGCCAGCATGCGTCCAGCTGACCTTGTAGCTTGTAGGGCTCTTTGGGTCCTTGAGTCCTTGAGTCCTTGGGTCCATGGATCATCGTAGGGCGTCCAGCCAGCGTGGAGGTGTGCTGTACCGGCTGGGTCTGGAGCCCAGCTCGACCGGTCATCATCAGCCGCACCCACCCACCGTCACCGTGGGTGGGCATTTAAGACAATCTCACCCGCCTACTGTCAGACACATTCTTGAAGTTTTTGTTTTCCACCTTGCTCTCACATTGCCGTGCTTCAAACCACCTTTCTCTTGATAACATTCATCGCACCAGGCGTGCTGAGACCGAATAGCCTTGACGGCTCTGATTGACTTATAACGCCGAGACCTTCATACCTCTCCTGAAGCTTCACAAAGTTCAAACCACACCTACAATACCAACACTTTATAAATACCACCGATACCCACGGCTTGACGCCTTTCAAACTCGGTCGTTGACGACCTCTGAGGCATTCGCTCAATCAAATCCCACCTCGTGCTCTACTCAACCTCTTCAATTACCAATATCGACCATATCCACCCACATCATGGACTCTTCGAACCGTGCACCAGCCCCAACACCCCTGAACCTGCCGCTCTCGTCCGGCAGTTCGTCCTCTGAGCAGACCAGAACCAGCTACTTCGACTCGCCATCCGTCATGGAAAAGGTACGCCGCACTGCACCAGACCCAGCAGCACTGAGCCTAACACATCCCCAGCAACGAACATTCTCGTACTCGAGCGAAGCATCCGGGGTCGATTCTCTTACAGGATCGCCTCCCAAGTCGGCTCACAGCTGGATCAAGCCCTCGGCGACCGTCAATGTGCACACCACCTGCGGTCGACACACCGACCAGCTCCTATTTGGCGGTCCGTCACTGACCGAGCTCGCCCGCTCTATGCTAAGGAAGCATTGAGAGAATATTGGATTGAATGACTTGGGGAAAGGGCAGACTGAAGAGTGGGAGATGCCATGTACTGTAAGAACTTGATGAGTCCATGAATAATATGATGATGACCATGAACTATTAAGCGTGAAAGAACGCTCGTTTAACGTGAATGCAATCGGCATTTAGCAGCCACAACAAGGAGGCTTTGTTAGTGAAGCAGTGCTGAGGATTTGGATTTGACCGGACTGAATAAGTCGTCCCATCAATCTGTCACGTCAATCGATGAACCTCGGTCAAGGAAACACGTAACGCACATGTCATTAGTGACACGAGAATACGGGAAAGTTGCTGCTGTTTCGTACGTACTATCTCAGGTGTGTACAGTAGTACGTACAACCAAGGTGAGGTGGGTTGGGCACAATAGTTGGTGCCTAATCCTTCCAAGGCACCAAGGCGTCAACATCAGTAGTGGAACTAAGGTATGTTGAATGAGGGATAAGGTCAGATTACTTCGCACTAAATGTGGAGCTTCACATTTTGGTGTAGCGGTATTCTGTACAACAGTTATAAGCCTAGGAGGCCTATTAGGCCTATAACTTCTAAAATACTGCTTATTTAAGCCCTAAAAATAACACAATAGCCACTAGTAATACTGTGATTAATCTAATAGAAAAGACATATCCCTAGGAACCTAGCGCAGCTAGGCATATAATTAGTACCTATAAGCTTAATAATAGCTAAGATTTATAGAAGATTAATTTATATTACTTAAACCTATATAAATTAAGGGATATATTAAATGAGGGATAAGGTCAGATTACTTTGCACTAGGTGTGGAGCTTCACATTTTGGTATAGCGGTATTCTGTATAACAGTTATAAGCCCGGGAGGCCTGTTAGGCCTGTAACTTCCGAAAAGCTATGTGTTCGAATCCTACAACAGCCACTAGAGATAACGTGATTAATCCAACAGGAAAGACTTATCCTAGGAACCCAGCGCAGCTAGGCATATGATTGGCACCTATAGGCTCAATAACAGCCATAAGGTTCACGGAAGATCAATTCACACTGCTTGAACCTGTGTAAATTAGGGGGTGTGTTGAATGAGGGATAAGGTCAGATTACTTCGCACTAGGTGTAGAGCTTCACATTTTGGTGTAGCGGTATTCTATTTAATAGTTATAAGCCCGAGAGGCCTGTTAGGCCTGTAACTTCTAAAATGCTGCTTATTTAAGCCCTGAAAATAATATAATAGCTACTAGTAATACTGTGATTAATCTAATAGGAAAGATATATCCCTAGAAACCTAGTATAGCTAGGCATATAATTAGCACTTATAAGCTTAATAACAGCTAAGGTTTATAGAAGATCAATTTATACTGCTTGAATTTGTGTAAATTAGGGGGTATGTTAAATAAGGGATAAGGTCAGATTACTTCGCACTAGGTGTGGAGCTTCACATTTTGGTGTAGCGGTATTCTGTACAACAAGGTAAGATCCACTCGCGGGACATGTGACATGCCCGTCTAACCATCAGCCCTACGGAAAGAAGCTTGGGAACTTGAGCCGCAAGCAACGAGCCATGACGCCGGCGGCATGATAAAATCTGGGGGAGCTGGGGACAGACATGAGGACGATGAGAACGATGTGGAATTGCGGATTGCCGCAGCAGGAGCTTTCGAATGAGGCTGGAACGCGCACAAAACGCCTGGAATAATGAGAAATGTGCGATATACGACTCGACAACGGGCCAACCGTATCGCAAACACGCTCTATGTCGTTGCCATGATATTTAATGAATATAACGAGCTCTCAAACGCGCCCGATCTCGCGGTTGCAAATCGTCACTGTCGGTGCTGTTTTGCAGTTTCAACGTGGGCTAGTTGCCTGGCGGACGCTCGGACCACCCTGTTTTTTTCGCGCCATCTGCACGTGAGGCGCACCTCAAACCAAAGACTTCGACACCTGCGCTCGCGAACTCGACGCGCAAATCATCATCATTCTCGCCGCTCATCACGTCTGCTAATATCGCCATTGTCAACCATTTCGCTCGCTTCGTGGCTCCGTGCCCGCGTCCTTGAGCTGTGACCACGCTGCCACAACGCTGCTTGCTGTAACCTCCGCGAGCTAAACGGCCCAGTGCGACTCGGACGCCTCATGCGCGCCCTGTTCTAACGTCGTGCATCGCCCTCGACGTGAAGTTGTAGGTAAGCTTCCGCACCTAACATGTTCTTTCGCAAACTGCTAGTCCGATTTCTTGTGATCTTGTCATGATAACACATGTTTTAATGACGTTCGCGATTCTCAGATGGCTGACATGTCTCCCTCTAGAATCACCACAAGCAGTCGGCCCTTCGGACGTGTCCGACCTTCCCTTTGCTTTGGCCTGACCATCCGAACAAAAGCCCCCGTCGACCGGCCTCGTCTTCAAGGCAAATATGGCCGGCCACCATAAACGCAAAAGGGCGCTTGAGGATTTTGACGTAAACAAGTCCGATTCTGGCGATGAGAACTTCGACCCCTCCGAGGCCAGACCACGCAAGACTTCCAGGAAGGCCCGTCCATCGAGAGGCCCCAAAACTGGACGCAGACGAGGTCCCCGCTACTCGGGTTCCGACATCGAGGATGACGATCAAGAAAATTCCGATAGTCAGGAAGAGTCGTATGGCGAGGACGAACGCGGCAACGACGATGACGACGAGTCTGTAGACGTCCCTCTAAACGCTGCCGGTCGTCGAACCCGAACTGCTGCTGTCAAAAAGCAGAACTACGTGGAGAGCAGTGACGACGATGAAGAGCCAGATGTTGATGACGACGATGACGATGACGACGTGGATGAAAGCCAGGGCAAACCCGAAAAAGACGAGGATAAGAAGCGTAGTAGAGTTGTGAAGATTAAGATCCCACAATCTGCTCCAAACCCGATAACACGACGGTCGACACGCGCACATACCGAGGATGCTGAAGAGTTTCTTGAGTTGTCCACCTCTGGTCGACATCCCATTAAGTCGCGGGATTCACGGAGTAGGAGTCCGGAACGCGCACGCAGCGCAAGGACGGCTTCTCGCGCGATGAAAAGCTTGAAGAAAGCACCCGAGCCCATCCAAGAAGCTACACAGGAGAGCAGTACCCGAGACGTCGACGATGCCGATGCGCCTGATGAGCTATCCCAAGGTCACGAGCTGGCTGCTTCCGAGCCTGTGGAAAGGCAAGAAGATGCAGAGGGTGAAGATGATCAGGAAATGGGAGATGCCACCAATGCAGAAGTCGGCGAAGAGGACGCGCCGGCTGATCCCACTGACCCTATTGAACCCATCGAGCCTACTGGGGCAGCGGAAGATGATGAGGACGACGAAGATGTCCCCATTACACGCAGGACGAGAGGCTCTCGCACTAGTGTTTCAGCACCAGCGGAAGAAGGCCAATCTGACTCCGGACCCAGGAAGTCTCGCCGTTTGACCCAAAAGTCCGGCCTGAAGAAATCTACTCAGGAGCCCAGTAGTGATTTCGACCCAGGCGACGAATCAGAGGAAGCTGCCACATCTGCGAAGGGAGCTAAGGACGACGATGATGGATACGATAGTCCTACTCCTCGTGGCCGTCCAAACCGCCGCGCTGGAGGCCGCCCTGCCCGCCCCGCACGCCGCGGTGGTGATTCGGGCGATGAAGAGCCTGAATTTGATCTGGATGAGCTCAACGAGGAGGCTCGAGAGTTGAGACAAGACTCTCGCTCCCGCCGTCGACCTCGCAAAGAGTCACCCATTGTGTATCAGGAAAACACCCGCCGATCTCGAGCTCGCGTCAACTACTACATGCCGCCTTTGACTGCAGTCAATATCGAAGAGGAGGAGATTGAGCCAGCTCCAACGCCCGCTCGGGGCAGACGGGGACGCGGTGGTGCCAGCCAGGGATGGGAACGTAACCTCAACACAACTTTCGGTCCCTTTGGTGGTGGCGGTGGTGCTGGGTCACTGCTCAGCGGACCCTGGGGCACTGGCGCGGCGGGAGGCGTTGACTCCGACAGCAGCGATGATGAGATGGTTCATCGATCCAATGTTGCCGGAAACTTGGGCATGACTCCAACCTCTGCAGCTCCCGGCGGCCTGCTACCCGGTGCTCCAGGTCTCAATCCCGATGGCGTAGGCGCCACGCCAAACGTCGGCAAGATCAAGGACCGCAAGGCTTTGGCAGATGCTGACCCTCTTGGTGTCGACATGAATGTCGACTTTAGCAAGGTTGGAGGGTTGCAAGGGCATATCGACCAGCTGAAGGAAATGGTTCAGCTCCCGCTGCTCTACCCGGAGCTGTTCACGAAATTCCATGTTACACCACCGAGAGGTGTCCTATTTCATGGCCCTCCTGGAACGGGTAAAACACTGCTTGCTCGAGCGTTAGCAAACTCCATTGGCTCAGGCGGTCGAAAGATTTCCTTCTACATGCGGAAGGGCGCCGATGCTCTGAGCAAGTGGGTTGGCGAGGCAGAGAAACAACTCCGGCTACTCTTCGAAGAAGCAAGGAGAACCCAACCCAGTATCATCTTCTTCGATGAAATTGACGGTCTCGCCCCTGTCAGATCCAGCAAACAGGAACAGATTCATGCTTCTATTGTCTCGACCCTACTCGCTCTCATGGATGGTATGGACGGTCGCGGACAGGTAATCGTAATTGGTGCCACAAATCGTCCAGACAACATAGATCCTGCTCTTCGCCGGCCCGGGCGCTTCGATCGAGAGTTCTACTTCCCTCTTCCCGATATTCAAGGACGGAAAGCTATTTTGGATATCCACACCACTGATTGGGGCTTGTCCACGAAGTTTAAGGACTCTCTAGCAGAGAACACAAAGGGCTACGGAGGTGCTGACTTACGAGCGCTTTGCACAGAAGCAGCACTGAATGCTATTCAACGAACGTACCCGCAAATCTACTCATCGCAAGAGAAGTTGGTGGTTGATGCAGACAAGATTGGGGTGCACGCCACGGATTTCATGACGTCTATCAAGAAAATGATTCCATCTTCTGAGCGATCGGCAACGTCCGGGGCCAAGCCTCTGCCCAAATCTATCGAGCCGTTGCTCCGAGTGCAGTTCGCTGCTGCCATGAAGGCTGTCGACGAACTGCTACCACGGAAGAAGAAGTTGACACCTTTGGAAGAGGCCATGTACGAACAGTTCAACGATGACGATCACGGATTTGGTCGAGAAACTTTGAACCAGGAGTTTGAGCGATCTCGAGTTTTCCGCCCTCGGTTCATCATCTATGGTGCAGGTGGGATGGGTCAAGGATATCTCGCCTCAGCTCTTTTGCATCACTTTGAGGGTGTACATGTACAAAATTTCGACCTTCCCAGTTTGCTAGGCGATGGACGGGTAAGCAGCCTGTACCCTGCAATCCCTTTCTGAGCTAACACAAATCTAGTCCATGGAGCAGGTGATTGTAGGTCTATTTACTGAGGTCAGGCGACACAAGCCCAGCGTCATCTTCATTCCCAATATCGATGCTTGGTACGCGACACTTGCTGGGTCATTGGCCCTCACAACGTTCAAGACTATGCTGAGGTCCATCTCGCCTACGGATCCCATTCTCCTCCTCGCAACCGCAGAGTGCGAGAGGGGCGAGCTTCCCACTACTCGCTTCCAAGATCTTTTTGGATATTCAAAGAAGAATCGAATGGAAATTCCGCGTCCCGAGCACGTAAGTCTATATAGCGGACAATTTCTCTTCCCAGAGCTGACATCATTCAGGAAATGCGTATGGAGTACTTTCTCTCAACCCTAAACTATATTAGAAAGCGCCCGGAGGATTTCCCTGACCCTGCGAACCGGAAGAAGCGAGTACTCGACGTACTCCCGGTTGCTCCGAAGGCCGAGCCACCGCCTCCGACCAAGGCTGAGATGAAGTTGTTGCAGAAGAAAGATCACCAACTCCTCAACGGCCTGAAAATCCAACTTCAACCCATTATGGATCAGATCAACCGCAGATACAAAAAGTTCAGGCAGCCTGTCATTCCACAGAATCAGATTGATTATCTGTTTGTCGAGTCGGAGCCCAATTATGTCCGCCCTGATCTCGCTGCCGGCCTACCCCGACCCTTTGAGATTGTCAAAGACAAATACGACAACGATGTTCTCAGAGATACGGGCACCGGGAAATGCTATTACAATCTAGAGACCACCACGATCGAGGAGCGACTCTCGAATGGTTTCTATGCCCGGCCGAAGGACTTCCTGTTTGATATCAAGTCCCTCGCGAGAGACGCCAAGAGTATAGGAGACAAGGAGCGCACGCTCAAGGCGAACGAGTTGCTCAGCAATGTTGAGGTGGATGTTGCTAGTATCGAAAACAGCACTTCTCATATTGACTGGGAGGCACTCTACCGCCGGCAGATTCAGCGGGCAAAGGACATCGCGGAGAAGGAACGGAAGAGAAAGGCCATGCAGTCCCTGGTGGATCGTGTACAGTCTGATCTCGGGGGTGGCAACGACAGCGACTCGCAGGGCCCTGTGACGCTGGGAGAACCAATCCCCGGATCGCTAACCACTGCTCGATTTCAGGTTCGAAGCCCTCTGTCCAACGGGCATGGTTCTTCGGGCCAGGAGCCACACCCTCTTAGCAATGGCACCTCACTTCCTTCTGTGGAGGTCGACGTCGAGATGGGCGGTGTCGATGATAATACTCAGGCTATGTCCGAAATGGGACCCCCGCTCAAGTCTCAGGAACAAGGCAGCCTGGCACATACTGGCATGACTCAGATCTCACAACGATCTGCTGTTACCTCTCTGCCGGCCGGGGTATCGCCGTCGGCTGTGGTCAACGACGCGTCTACAACGAAGACATCAGATCCATCCACGCATCGGTCGTCTAACTTTAGCACTCAGACCAATGGTGTCCATGCCGAGCCTCGCGGTGGTGAAGACGACAACGAGGCGGAGATCCCAGATACCATGCCGCTTGGGAGCCAGGATACCTCGAGCGACGACTGGTTTCATTCGCAAGCTCAGGCTCTGGTCCGCGGCAGCCTTATCCCTCCATCTCACCCCTCAGATAGCCCGACATCGTTCCAGTTGGTCGCGCAGCAGCGGACCGCGGGGAGCTCCAAGGTGCCGAGTATAGGAAACATCTTGAACGACCCGCAGCCGGAAGAGTCACATTTAATCCGCAACTCGGGTTCTTCTACTTCGGCTTCGCAGCCAATGTCGGTGGACGACAACCTATTGGTCTTACTAGACGGGGTGATCAAGGGCACCAGCGGATGCACAATTGAGCAGTTGGAGCAAATCAACCGCGAGCTGATGGATGCCATCTGGCAGTACAGAGACAACCCGAATCGCATCAGCGTCTGTAACCTCGTCATGGAGGTGTACAATAAAACCATCGAGGACATGGCGAACACGCAGGAAATGCCGCCGCTCAGCCAGCAGACCGACCTGGATAACTAAATGAGGATGACAGCTGTTGGTAAAGCAGCGGCTATGATGGCTGTCGATGAGCCTTGTGAGCGGCAAATTGTGGAATCTTGTAAAACGATTATAGGAGGGTCAGCGACGGATGAGTGATTATTGTGCGATGATGTGCTTTCGGAGTCGGAGTATGTGGCCTGTGGCCAGGAGGTTAGATGTGTATGTTTAGAGAAATCAGCCACACGAGTCGGATAAGTACGACTCTATCTATTCATTGTGTTTAGAATACGCCTCGTTTCGTACATTTCACCTGGAATACGTCCGCAATCTGTCCAATTTGTTCAGACGACCGATTTCGTCTACATCTTGGCTTTGTTCTCACTGCTACTATTATACCGCTTCCCCTCGTCGGCCTGTTCGGCGACGGTCAAGTCGGGAAGCTTCTCAGGGAGCATCCGTCGCGGCGACGACCCTGGGACAACGCTGTACTTGGAAAAGTCGGCAACGCCGCAGTGCTCGCGAAGGAAGTCCTCGTCCAGGAGCAGCTCGCCGTTGACGGCTGAGGGCGGAGCCCGGAGGATGGCGAGGATGGCGTCGGAGAAGATGGTGGCGCGGCGGAGGTCGTTTGCCTCGGAGGGGTTCTTCTGTGTGAATGGTTCGGTGGCTGCGGATTCGATGGCCTAAATATTGGATGTTAAGGAGATTTACTTTGCTTACTCGTAAGGCGAGTGGCGGATGGGAGGCGAGGGTGAAACGCTCGAAGGGGAGAAAGGGGGGCAACGTACCACGGCGGGCCATAGACTCGTAATAGCCATACCCTCACGACCCTCACGCTCGAAATCCATGGCCAGCCCCTTGGTCAACACACTCATGCCCACCTTTCCCATTGCATACGCCGTCTTGCCGCGGAAGAAGCGGCTGTAGATGGGCGGGCTCACGACGACGATCCGTCCGTTGGGCGGCAGATGCGGCAGCGTTGCCTGCAGCGTCGAGTATAGGCCCTCTGGGTTCACGCGCTGCATGAGCTGGAAGCGCTTGAGGGGCGTGTCGCGCACGGGCGCCCAGAAGATGGCGCCTGAGTTGTAGATGAGGACGTCGATGCGGCCGTATTTCTGAAGGGTGTTAGTTGGGGTTTATGGGAGCGAGGAAGTGGAGAAGAGAGGGAACTTGCGGTGATGGTCTCGGCGATGAGGTTATCGATGCTCGCTGGGGATCGCACGTCGACTTGGATGGCCGTGGCGGTGCCGCCGAGAGAAAGGATCTCGCGGGCGACGGTGGTGATGGTTGAGGCGGATGAGTTGGGATCTGGCGGGAAGGGGGCTGTGGGTTGGGAGGCGTCGCTGATGGTTTTCGCTGCGACGACGACTGGAGATTGTGTTAGTAGGTGAGCATTGGATACAAGGCGATATGTGATATGTGATGTTATGGACTCACCGGTGTAGCCGTTGCTCGCGAGGTCGATGGCAACTTGGCGGCCGATGCCTCTGGAGGCACCCACGATGAGGGCGACGGGTTTGGAGCTGGTCATTTCTACGGTTGAATATCGAAAAGGACGAGTTGAAGGTGAAGGACTATTTCCGCGCATTCAAGTACTGAGAAATATACGTGATCTATACGGGAAGTAAGGCTTAATGGGAAGCACATGCATTGCACGCCGTGACGTTGGTGATGTTGACCACCGTGAGACCGGGGCGGGGAAAAAGGTTGCAGCGTACGTAACCTCGTGTGAGCTTCGTCCCAATTTGTTCTTTCTTTTCCCCAGCTTCCTTAATACTAATTATACAAATAGAGGTTATCAGGACTCAACATACACGACAGCTTGAACCTCGGTCGAAATTCTGTGGACCAAAGAGGCGGCCGCGAGGCCAGGAATGGTAAAGGCTGGATTCCCCGCTCTGTCGTCATCACGGAGTGCTTATTTAATACGCTTATTTTCCCCAAGGCTAGCTTGGCCTGGGATCTTTTGGTTGGTGTTGCCAACTTCCTTCATCGGCCTTGAGAAGCGTCTTCTGCTCAAGACTTTCGCGCAGCCACTGACAACTTGAACGGATGGCAATAGATTATATCTAAGGTACCTACCTTACGTACTACTTGATACATTCTGGGGAATGCCATTGAATTACACAAACGCGGGGCCGCAGACTGGTCGGCACGCACCGCCGCACCGGTCCTTGACGCCGCAGATTCCGGTGTAACGCCGTTTGATCCAGCTTCGAATTGCCGTTCCAGCTGGAAAAGCGAAGGGAGGACGGCCAAGAAAATAAGCGCTTGGATCCACCCTCAGCCTAGGCCCTAAACCATAAGGCCTCATGCCGGGGGAACCGGCGCCAGCACGAGGAAGCAGGGAGGGATTCCGTTCCCACAATTCCGCATGAGCCTTGGAACTGTGCCTGTGCCTGTGCCTGGCGGGCAAAGAACAAGAATCGAGACTGCCCAGTGGCTCGGCGTATGGCGGTGGAGCAAGGGGTCGTTGATCCTTTCCAGCAGGGGTTGGGGGGCTCGTATTTGAACAAGCTCGTGGCCTGCGCTGGGCCGTTGACTGGTGACCAACGCTGGGAGGGCTGGGAGGGATGGGCAGTGCTGGTGAAGTGGGCTCTTTTGTGTTCGTGGTCTGCTGTGCTGCTTGTTGGGTGCTTCCTTTCTGCCCGTCTGGTTGTTTACATGTGCTCGTACGAAAACGCTGTCTGTCTAGCGATAGCATGCCAGCCGTTTGATGACTCCATGACTTATTTCCATGGCTAGCACGGTAATCAGTAGCACTAGTAGCCGATGTGATACATACAACAGCGTGTAAGTAATACCGTTTAGACCTAGATCTACGACGTAGCGATTGTACGCAGCATTCGTACACACAAATGTCGTGGTCAGCAGCACGGCACTTCAGTTGCTCATCTTTTGTGCGAGAATTTGGGGGCTCGTATAACAGGATTGGTTGGTTCCAGGTCGTCGTCCAGGCTAGACAGGTAAGCTTGAGTGCTCAACTTGATTTGTCGATCGATTGATTCCTTTTCTCATTTCTCCATTTCTCCATTCATTTCTCCCCACACACTCCCGTCTACTAGTCTCGAGGCTCAAGTCTTAACGTCCGATGCCGTCTCTTTGCTCCTGCCTCTAATACCGCTGACGTTGGAACGCTCCTTGCATTTCTCGTAACCTTTCCCACACGCGCCCTTTCTTTCTCTCCCCGTCTACTAAGTATTTCTTATACTTCTTGGCTTCCGCATCATTCGCGTCCATCTTTCATCTGACTTTGGAATTTCCCTCCTTTCTCCTTTCACTTTCACCTGCCGCAGATCCTGGTCTCCTCATCCTCCGCTCGCTTCTCCCCATGAAGCTTCACGCCCTTCGCTGTCGCTGAGCCTCCCTCGACCAGCCAGCTTCCAGCCTCAACCAGCATCACCACCATGCACCGAACATCAGAATTGCCGTCATGGCTCAGCCAAATCATCGCCGTCTTGCTGCTTGCCTCAAGCCCCTTCGCGACTGCTTACGACCTGGATCCCAATTCAACTGGTACGTTTACCTGTGGTGGGCCCATTGACGCCGGCTGTACCATCCACGGATGTCACAGTGCGCGGTCACCACGCATCATGTGGTCTAACATGCGTGTGTCCCTACTGCAGACTCGATCACGGCTACCGCGAAGACGATGGCTAGCGACTTGGTGGCCTTCTATCAGGGCGATCAGCTAGGCCATACTCCTGGCTTACTTCCAGATCCGTACTATTGTAGGTGGCCATAGACCGGCCTTGTTGCCGCCTTGCTCTCGACTCTTTTCCAGGCCCCAACTAATCTCCATCGCAGGGTGGGAAGCCGGCGCAATGATGGGGTCGCTTATTGGTACGTAGAAATTCACAGACAAAGACTTGTTCAATCGTTGACTGCGGTTCTAATAGCTAACCGAGTATGCAGATTATTGGTATTATACCAAAGACGATCAATATGTAAACCTCACCACGCAGGCCCTTCTGTTCCAAACCGGCGACAACCACGATTACATGCCCATCAACCAGACACGTACCGAAGGAAACGACGATCAGGGTTTCTGGGGCCTCGCTGTCATGTCCGCCGCCGAATACAACTTCCCGAATCCTGACCCCAACCAACCTCAATGGCTCGCCCTTGCCCAAGCCGTCTTCAATACCCAGGCCGCGCGATGGGAGAGTGATCATTGTGGTGGCGGACTACGATGGCAGATCTTTCAATGGAACAATGGATACACCTACAAAAACTCGATTTCTCAGGCCTGCTTTTTCGCCCTTGGCGCCCGCCTCGCGCTCTTCACTGGGAACAAGACCTATGCCGACTGGGCCGACAAAACATGGGATTGGATGGTAGCAGTCGAATTCCTTAACACGGACAACTGGTACGTATACGACGGCGCCCACATTGAGACGAACTGCACCGAAATCGTCCCTTACCAGTTCTCATACAACGCTGGCGGCTTCATTCTCGGCGCTGCCGCCATGTACAACTACACGGAGGATCAGGTTTGGAAGGACCGGTTGGATAATCTGATCCAGGGTTCCAAGGTCTTCTTCACCGGCCCGGAAAAGAATATTATGACGGAGGTGGCATGCGAGCCCGTCGACCTGTGCAATCTGGATCAGAAATCTTTCAAAGCCTATTTGAGTCGTTGGCTTGCTGCCACAACGCAATGGGCTCCCCACACGTATGAAGTCGTTATGCCTTGGCTAAGAGCCTCTGCTGTGGCGGCCGCGAAGCAATGCACCGGAGGCGACAACGGACGTCTATGTGGCCTGGTCTGGAATAAGGATAAGTACGACGGCACGACGGGCGTGGGCCAGCAGATGGCCGCGATGGAGGTGACACTTTCTTGCATGGTTGCTGACCGCGGCGCACCATTGACGAAGGACAGCGGAGGTACGAGTAAAGGTGATCCGGGTGGTGGCGGCCAAGATATCGGACGAACTGAACCGGATCGACACGAGCGAAAAATCACCTCGGGCGACAAAGCCGGAGCTGCCATTTTGACCATTCTTGTTCTTGGAGGATTGATTGCAGGAATTATCTGGCTGTTCCTCGACGAAACCTCCGACAGGGCCCCCTTAGACCAGTTCAAGGGGTTCTCCTCCAACGCGTCCGCTTCCATTGCTGCCTTAGCTGCGGGCGGAGGCATTGCTGCAATTTTGCATCGCAACAAGAGCGGTGATGAAATCAACGAGAAACATGTTGCTCATGTTGCTACTCTCAGCGAGAGTAGCTCCCAGGTCAGCTCGAATGGACACGTCGGTGTTGCGGCTACACCAATGCATATCGGAAATGTGCGCAATGAGACGGAAGGGTTTCAGAGGCGACGAACATCTAGTATGCCACTAGGATGGTCACAGAGCCAGAACCGGACGATGAGGGCCAGCACAATGTTCGAGCCAGAGGGCAATAAACGGGCATCTGGATATGGTATACGAGCAGCCGTTATCAAGGACCGTCCGGAAGAAAGAAGCCATTCCGAGCAGACTTTGCACTCACCGGTTGCTGCGCAGTCGCCTGTTGCTACCCATCACGAAGACGAAATAACACCCCCCGAACCAGCGCGATCCCTCGAGGACGCGGCACCTGAAGAGGACACAAAACCCACCGGAACTACACCACCTCAGGAAACTGCACATATTCGAGAGGAGGAAGGTTCAACAAGATGAAATTATTTAGAGGCGAACAACATTACAAGGGCCGATTTCTTACTGGATTTACGACAATCATTGGGCGTTACGCATCAACGGGGAAGCATGGCTGGATTACTTTTATGCATCTGGGGATGGCGTTTTACAGGACCGGCGTGGAATGAAAAAGGCGTCCTATTTTGGGCTTTACGGGGGCATATGACTTACCTCGGAGGTGGAACATGACACCAAACTAGGCTTTGCAGGCTGCTTAACAGACTCTTTGTCAAAGTCTTTGTTCTGCACATGATGCCTTGGTGTGTATACATTACTTTGGTGGTTGCTGATGTATTAGGTACAGTGGCCGAAAGAGGCTACGTCAAAAGTGTTCGAGTCTCAGCTCGATGAATATGAAGCTACATGTATACAACTATACTGCTATACAAACCCCGCATTAGTAGTATCCGTGGTTGCCAGACGTCAGACTCTACTTACAAGTTGCTGCCTGCTGGCAATGGCTGTCAAACTAATGACTCTCGTCTATATGGTCGACAAAATGTTTCTTTTAACACCGTGATCAGGATATCATGGTTCAAGCTCCTGCTGAACCCACGAAGTGTCGCGTATCGTCGGCCTTCCGTGGGTAATCTCTTTCCACTCTGGCGTCGCCATGACACCTCGCGCATACTCTCGCGCCTCGTCGGGCAACAGGTCGTAGCGTTCGACATCGATCAACCGCGCGGCCAGCGCCGTGGCATGGGCATCGAGGATGGTCGGGCGCGCGCCAAATATCCACGTGCCGCCGCGCTGGTGCATGCGCAGCACGTCGAGCAGCTCGCGCATGAAGTCCCGCGCCAACGCCTCGACGCGCGCCACGTTCTCCGGATCGAGCCACTTGCCCTGCGTGGTGTCGTGTCTGCTTCGTCCCCCTGGGGGGGACACTCGTCAGCGATACATCAGGATCAAACCGCGGCTCGGCTCCCCCCCGTGTTGGCCCGCGGTCAGAGCTTGACTTACAAGACGCTCTTGATCTCCAGCGCCCGCCGGTACGGCTCCGACAGGTCGCTCTTCTCCAGCCGCGCGGCGGCCGTGTTGGGGATGCCGTATTCGTACTGGCCTGCCGTGGACGACACGGCCAGCGGCAGGGCGTGGAACGAGTACATCTTGTCCATCAGGCGGGCGATGGTGGTGCGGTGCTCGGGCGGCAGCAACTCGGGCTGCTGCTCGCAGAGCCAGTCGGCGATGGCGCGGCTGTCGTCCAGCACGGCCGGCAGCGCGGGGGACGTAAGCGCGGGGACCTGGCCCTTGGTGGTGACGGACGTCAGGTAGGATTCGGAGAGATGGTCCTCGCGGTGGAGGTCGACGAGGCGGACGTCGAGGCGGGGCGCCGTGGCAGGGTTGAGCTTGGCCCCGAGCGCGAAGCCGAAACGCACCATGAGCGAGTAGAGCGAGAAGGGGAAGTAGTGGAGCGTGTAGACCGGGGGCGGCGGCGGCGTTGCCACGGCGTCTATGGCGTTATCGTGGCCGAGAGCGGATGCCATTGCGGTCCGGAGGTCCGTGGTCCGGGCGGGGGGTGGGAAAACTGCACGGCGAGAGGAAGGGCGGCTCTGCTTGGTGGCTCTGCTCGGTGCGGTGAGGTCAATTGTAGAAGGTGACGATCCGTGACGAGATAATTGCGAAGGAGTGCTGTAGTGGATTTCGCAGAGTAAAGCGTCATGGCAAGGAGGGGGGGGCGAGGAGGATGGATGACGACCTCAGGGTCGGAGGGCTGTCCACCCCCGGCCAAGAGTGGAGACGGTGCGCCGGTTTGTGGCCGCACGCCGGAGCCGGCGTCGACCGAACAGGCAATTTAAAAGACTGCTTGTATACTAAGGTGAGTGAGTCCAGGTTTTTCACGGAACCAGTCTCACCTCGCGCGGTGGGTTTCCACTTATAAACCTGTCATTGATGGAATCGCACCTACGGTTCATGGGTGAGCCGGTTATCAATCAGGTACACACGTGCTTTTCATATTAGAAGCTGGTTTGAAGCTCGACAAGACGATGAGATTATGAGAGGTACTTTGTATCAATTGCATTTTCGGGGATACTGTCCTTGAAAGTACTTGCGCACATCTCAGTCACGGCAATCTGCGTTGCACGGTAGTCTTGCGGCACGGCATTCTCCGAGGATCGCCCAGACAGTGTAGATGTTCTTCGACTGCAGATCATGTCTAGTTTATTACCTTTGTTGCCCTTGAGATCGAGAACATCGAGGAGCATCGAGAAGCTGATCATACAGTAAAATAGGGATGCGCACTAGCGCACTGTGCTGTCGAAACTCAAACGCCCGTCTGTGGCACAGAGATGTCGAGTTTATGAGATAGATAGGATGCGGAGTAGTCTAATAATAGAGGTAGATGGGAGCGATAAGGAAAGCTTACGATTGTTGTTCTCGAGTAGATTAACAAATCTCCATGAGCTTTGTATCTGAGGGGCTCGGAACACGACCAATGATTCACCGATAGCGATTGAAAACACATTATGTACTTTATATCGTTGATATGCAATCAGTCCAATAAGGTAAGGTAGGTATTCGGAATTTATTGAATTCGCTTTAAGAAATCAAACTGAATGAATCGATATCGACGACATCAAGTTTATATCCCAGCACGTGACTTTGGAGCTTTGTCAACCTCAGTCAGCGTGCAATAATCATTTTCTGATGACCCCACACTCCACTAATGAACCGCGCTCCATCCCTCTTCAGCCAATGCGCGCACCCGTTTGGAATGCTGAACAATGGTTATGTAAGTGCCTCGAGGACGCTCGAGGTGTAAATATAATCTCGTCAGCGTCGACAAACCACGACTAAAGGTTTAAAAATCCGATATTGAAAACGTTCTGGTCTGTTCCGCGACTTGGTGTATATATGGCGCAATTCGTTCCCTTTACTGCTGTTTTCGTTGCTTTACTTTCCATCCTCATCTTCGTCTACTCACCAGCAGACTATTCATCACTGCTTCGAACTTTCACAAGCGACACCCAGTTCACAGTCAGCAGCACAACCATCACAGAAAGCATCAGTACCACTTCAGACATAGCACCATCACAGAAAGAGCAGATGCTCAACACAGTAAAGAACATGTCCAAGTCACTTCGCCATGCCAAGATCACTCTCCAGCTAAGTAGCGAGCGGGGCCACTCGGATCATGGCTGGCTCAACTCATACCACAGCTTCTCCTTTGCGGACTGGTACAACCCGAAATACACTCAGTTCGGCCAGTTGCGCATCCTCAACGAGGACCGCGTCAGCGCCAACTCGGGTTTCCCTACACACCCCCACCGGGACTTTGAGATCTTCAGCTACATTCTCAGCGGCGAACTGACCCACCGGGACTCGATGATCGCGAAGGGCAAGGAGGGGGACCAGTCGGACAAGTTCTTTCGCATGAAGCGCGGCGATGTGCAGTTCACCACGGGCGGCAGCGGCATTGCGCACTCGGAGACGAACGAGCACCGGACAGAAACTGTCCACTTCCTCCAGATTTGGGCGTTCCCGTGGAAGCGCGGTCTCGTGCCTCGTTACCACACGCGCAGCTTCAGCGACGACGCCAAAAGAGAGGCCTTCGTCAAGATCCTCAGCCCCCTGAAGGGCGGCGAGGACGCCACGGCCCAGGAGGAGAAGGACGCCGAGGCTGTGCTCCCGGACACGATCCCCATCCACTCGGACTTTGTGATGGGAGCTGGCATCATCGCGCCGGGCAAGACCTTTGAATGGATCGTCGGGGCAAATGCCACGCAGCAAACGAAGAGGAAGGTCTTCGTGCTGTTGCCCATGACCAAGGGGGGAAGGTCCAAGATCAGGCTGGACGGCCGGGAGGATGCGGAGCTCTCGGAGGGCGATGGGGCCTTTGTCGATATTGTTAACGCCGGGGACAAGTTGTCCGTTGAGAGCATTGGCGAAGTGGAGGCAGAGGTGATTGTTTTGGACACTGCTTAGGTATGAAATGGGGCTCTCCTGCGGCCAGGACGTGCAACTCGCGTCTTCTGCGGAGTTTGAGAGCAAGTGTACTCGGTGTAGAGATAGAAACAAAATACCAAGCTTTAATAATACCATTTCCGCATTTCCCAAGCCGAGAAAGGCAAGGTCTGGAGGGAAACCATTCAGCGAGGCGAGCATGATGTTGGTGGGGGATTGTCAGGCCGCCAAGAAGTCCCATTTCGCAACCGCCAAAGTTCCCTTGCGGTTCATTTGCGTAACGATGACCCTGGTACTCGATGCAACGGGGGTCATGCGGGAATGTGATTCATCCTGACGAGTGACAATGCTCAACAAGATTTCCGAGCGCGATGGTTGGCAGGTATGGCGAGAGAATTTCGAGGAAACCACTGAAACAAGATTAGAGAGCCTCGATGATGGGTAAACATGGCGATGAAAAGGACGGAGATTTCGATGAGCCTCGATGGTTGACAAAGATGCAGAGAAAATGTCAAGAGATTTCGATCAGCCTTGGTCCGCTGACATCTGCCATGTACGAGACACAAAAAAAAAGTAAAGACGGCCAACAGAGTTCCGCAATATGAGGCAACGACTGCCATCCATCCATCGCCAGCAGATCCGTATATTCTACGGCAGCAGGTCCGCAGATACAACGCTGGGCCCGCAAATTCAACGCCCGGTCCGTAGATTCAACGCCAGGCCCGAAGAATCGTCGGAAGATCTAGGGCAGGTCGGTAAACCCGTGACAGGTCCGTGACTGACGATCCAGCCCAACAACCTGGCTCCTGCGTGGCTCCTACGTATCAATCACCGTCGTAAGACCGAGTTGGCGTGATGTGATCTGCTCTAGGGTTCAGGTTCAGCGTGGAGCCGTGGGGAAGAAGAGTCATGACGGCTATGGTGACCCCTGGGGACGGAGTCGGGATGACTTTAATAAGGCGCAAGTCTGCCGATGAGCCGTCGTAGCGTCTCATCCGAGGGAGGACGTCTTGGCTTTTAGCCTGGGCGGATGGATTTGAGTCATGTCTCAGTACGATGGTAACACGTGGATGCCCTCAGACTCAGACTCAGACTCAGACATGGCGCGGCGGGCCGACTGGATTGCGGGTAATGCGGGCGAGGTAAAGAGTGCCAAGTAAGGTAGGCAGAAAATAGGCTGGAACAAGATTGAGGCGCCGATCGCGAGAGACCAACGCAGACATGGCTGTGGTGTTGAGAGCCTTTCACTCAGCCACAGAACTTACACACTTGGAACCTTTGGCAATGGATCCCGTCCAATCCAATCCCTGTTGTTCAGGGGAGTAGCACTCGCGCAGTGTGAGCGTTCACCGAGGCTTGACCGCTTGCGAACCCCAAGCTCAGGTCGTCAGAACGTTAACTGTTTAATGGGACAGGGTTGATCCATGGGCTAGATGGGTTTCGGTATGCGGGAAAGCGACTTCATTGGGTGGCGACCGGGAGTCCGGGACTACTAAAACGGACTGGACACCAACGCCAACGCCAACGCCAACGGCGCAGTACAGTAGGGGAGAGTGCGCTCGGACGAGTACTGTAGTGCTAGAAGGAGTTTTCAGGGGGTCACATGAATAATCCATTCATCCCATCTCAGCAAGGCGGGTGGATCCATGGATGGGTATCTGGCAGGGGCCCGACCAGGCGCTTCCAGCGATGCAGTGCTGCAGAATCGGCATTAGGGGGCCGAGCACACCAGGCCCGTCGAATCGCCACAGGGTATTCTTGCAGGCCTCGTCTCGCCAAGCATCAGTAGTTACTTGAGTGGGAACATCGGGCACACGTTCCGCCTCACAGCTTCCACATCGGGCAATGGTCAGCCGCTGCAGTCTGTTGGACAGACGCTTAAGCGCTTCACCGTTGGTAACTGATCATGAATGGAACTGAAGCTGCCAAATTAACGTTAGGCTTCGTGCCCCCAGCCGGTACCTTACATGCCTTGAAGGCCGCGCAGTCTAGCACTATAAAAGGCAGGTACGTATATGTAAGGTACGAAGCACCTACTACGTACTAGTACGTAGTGCCTCGTCATTTAGCCCTAGAGCCCTATGGGTTGGGGGGTAGCATGGAAGGCTCGAGGTTAGCGTTCTTTGCAGATGATCCAATGCAAGAATCCTCGACCCCTGACACTCCACACTCTCACTTTTACAATCAGACTACGTATGTACTTCCTGGCGGGATAATTTACACTCCGTCCGTCACTTCACCCGGGGCCGAAGGAGACTGGGCAGCAAGCACACTAGTGGCAGTGGCACAGCTCACCCCATTCACGCCGTTGTCACAGCTTCGCGCCGCGTCTTCTTTAGAACACTTGCTAAGACCATACCGTCGAGGTGGCTTCAAGTCGATGAGATGGATGTACGTATCATGATATGCATTCGTGTCGACCACTTTCCCATTCTTCCATTGGATCCCATCTCGCATCTCACTCGATGACATCTCACATCACCTCGAGGCTTTACGGCAGCGGGACCAGCCAGTCTACCGAGGCCCAAGTCTAGACTCTTCCTTCTACCATAGTGCCTCCTTCGTTCGCCCTCCGTCGCGAACTCGGCCCCATTGCCTTGCACTCAAGAATCAGCACTTGAGAGTGAGCACTTCAGAGTCAAGGCTAATCACGAAACCTACTACGGAGAGTTTTCGTACTCCCTCCTCTCGCGATTCTAGTATGCTTTTCCATGCTCGTGCCACAGCCGCAGCCAGAAAGGCAACCCAAGTTCTTCCATCAACGAGATTGCCTGCCCTCGGCAAGATTACCCTCTGCGCCTCAGGTGGGAAACCAACACCACAACACCACGATACCACCGCAGACCACATGGCCACCTAATTGCCCATGCTCCTCCTTGGCCACCCGCCGCATCGGCACCGCCAACCGACAATCCCCCCCTCCAGCTGGCCAATGACTTCTCACGACGACATCCATCGCCGCGGCACGCTAAGCCTGTTCCTGAATATCGCATCATGGTTCCATCGTCCAACATCCTGCATAACGCTTGGCGCTCGCTAACGTCCCCCTTGTCGCCTTGTCACCGTCCCAAGTGGGAAATTGCCCTGCTAACTCCGCCAGACAAGTGACAACCCACCGGTACCGCGGCATCATGGCGCCCCCCCCCCAAAGCCTCCAGGGTCTCCCTCTCGGCCCTGTGAATGGATCATTCACGTTGCATGGCCCAGAGAGGAAATCGCCGGCCTAGGTTGGTGTCTGGTGTCGGGGCTTGTAGAAGCCTCTCAGTGCTAAGCAGACTGAGAGGTCTCTTCCGCCCGCGGCGAGATCTTCCAGAAGAAAACCCTCACACTCGCCGCTGCTAGTCTTCTTTCTTCTTTTCTCTTTCCTTTCCTTTTCCTTTCTCTCTTCGTCCATCCCCTCACTTGGCTCTGTCAACCTCAGAGACGGCTCGTTCTAGGCCTAATTGCAGACTTTGGTTTGCGTCCTTTCGTTGATCCTAGTATCATCACCACACTCATTCTCGGCCTCGGCCATCTTACAGTCTCTCTATACCCTCAGACCCTATTCCCCCTACTATTCTAATTCTATTAAACATAATGTCTCTCGCAACCTCCGCTCTCGCCGCTGTCGGCGGTCTCAATGGTTATTGGGTACATATCAAAATCAAGAAGGTACCTGTATTCAGGAACACCAGCTAATCCAACTCAGGGCCAATTTGGTAGCGAGCCCTTGAGGAACTACTGTGATAGTGGTATTGAGTACGTCACCTTGGCGTTCGTTAACACTTCCCCGGAGAACGACCCTTCCGGATACCCAGGTACCAACTTCGCGGGCCACTGCTGGGCTGGAACCTACACCAACAGCAAGGGTGTCCAGTCTCAGCTCTTGAGCGAGTGCAACACAATCAAGCAGGATATCCCCTACTGCCAGGAGCGTGGCGTAAAGGTCCTGCTGAGCGTGGGCGGTGTCTACAACCCGACCTTCAGCAACTACGAAGTAACCACGGAGGCAAAGGGCGAGTCTTTCGCCGACTTCCTCTACAGTGCTTTCGGTCCCTACAATGCCGCATGGAAAGGTCCTCGTCCCTTCGATATCAGCACTACAGAGCACGCCTCTGTTGACGGTTTCGATTTCGATATCGAGGCCGCCTTTGGTAAGTTCGGTCTAGTATTTGAGACATCACACTTGTAGTAATCTAATGCCTTTTTAGACAACGCGCCCTACATCGCCATGATCAACACTCTTCGTGCCCACGACTCTTCTGTTCTCATTACTGGTGCTCCCCAATGCCCTACCAACGACCCTTATTTCTTCATGAAGGATATGATTCAACAGGCCCATTTCGACGCTCTGTTTATCCAGTTCTACAACAACCCTGGCTGCGATACTATCGACGACCCCACCATCACCTGGGACAAGTTCAACTATGACGACTGGGTGACCATTGTTGACGGTAGCAAGAACAGCAAGTCGGCTAAGCTTTACGTCGGTCTTCCCGCCAGCACAGACGCTGCTGGCTCAGGATACATCGACCCCACTGCTCTCAAGAAGCTCGTCTGCTCGCTCAAGGACAAGAAGCATTTCGGTGGTATCTCGCTTTGGGACCTGTCCCGAGGCGCTACCAACACTATTGGTGGCAAGGACTACAACGCCCATGCTTTGGAGGCGCTGAAGTACGGATGTTCTGCGATCCCTACGACGACTACCACCGCCAAGACCACCGCCAAGACCACTTCGACTACCAAGAAGGCTACAACTACGACCTCCAAGAAGACTACTACGACCTCCAAGGCTACCACGACGTCGAAGAAGACCACGTCGACTACCAAGAAGGCCACGACGACTTCCAAGCCCACCACCACATCGAAGAAGACGACATCGACTACTAAGAAGGCCACGACGACATCCAAGCCTACCACGACATCGAAGAAGACGACATCGACTACTAAGAAGGCCACGACGACTTCCAAGAAGCCCACGACGACCGCCAAGACGACTTCCAAGGCTACGACAACATCTAAGAAGACTACGACGACTTCCAAGAAGCCCACTACAACCGCCAAGCCTACAACCACGTCCAAGAAGACCACTTCGACTTCCAAGAAGGCCACGACGACATCTAAGCCGACAACCACTTCTAAGAAGACGACTTCAACTTCTAAGAAGGCCACGACCACGTCTAAGCCTACGACCACCTCCAAGCCTACGACCACGTCTAAGCCTACGACCACTTCTAAGCCTACGACTACGTCCAAGCCTACGACAACGTCCAAGCCTACGACCACGTCTAAGCCCACGACCAGCTCTAAGCCCACGACCTCGTCTAAGCCCACGACAATGTCGTCGACCTCATCCAAGCCTACAACGACTTCCACGACCTCGACTACCCCTACGACGACTAGCGCTTCCTCCTCGTCTACTTCGTCTTCTGCCGACCCCACGACGACCACAGCCCCCACGACTGTTTCCACAAACCCCGTGGTCAGGTCTGCAACTGACCCCCTTGCCGGAGGCGATACCCTGCCCTTGCTCACCGATAGTAGCTTGTCCTTTGCGTCAACCTTCACTGCAAGCAACTCCTCAACAGTTTCTACCTCTGCTGGCTCTTCTTCCGCCAACCCTACCACGGACAGTATCGCCACGACCTCGGCTACGCACTTCTCTCCAACCTTGACCGGCAAACCCAGTGGTGGTTGGAACTCAACGTTCACCAGTTCCGCGACAATCGAGACCACTGACTCAGGCTCCGCCAGCCTGACCAGCGCGACCTCTGACGGCGTGACTACTCTCCCTACCGCCACCGACTCCAACGGCGTTACCACTGGCCCTTCTGCTACGGAACCTGGCAGCTTTACTACCAGCACTGTTTACACGACATCGGTCCATACCGTCACCAAATGCCCGCCCTACGTTATCAATTGCCCTGCCGGCGGATACGTGACAACTGAGACGATCGCTTTGTACACCACCGTGTGCCCCGTCCATCCCACCGAGACCGCTGAGGAGTCCAAGCCGACAATCACCAAAGCCCCTACGCATCCCGAGACGCATACCATTTACACTACCAACATCCACACCATCACGTCGTGCCCTCCTGAGGTGCACAACTGCCCGGTGGGCTCACTTACGACGGAAGTTGCTTCCTGGTACACGACTGTAGTCACTGTGACGGAGACTGAGTCGGTCAAGGCCCACAAACCTACCGAAGAGGCGCCTGCCCCTCCTTCGCACACTGGCAGCCACAACGGCGGCCACTCTGGTAGTGAGGGTGAGGGCGAGGAATGTGGCGAGGACTGCGTCGTGGTCTCTGTGATCCCTATTGAGAAGACGACGACCGTGCAGGCAACTAACACGGTTGTGCGGACTGTCATCGTGCCCCCGGTCACTCTGGAGACCTCTACCAAGCCTGCCGCTTTCACCCCCCAGTCTAAGCCCAGCTACGTGCAGCCATCTGGCGTGCAACCCTCGGCTGCCCACCCGTCTGGCGTACACTCTTCTGGTGTTGCTATTCCTACTGGCGTACACTCCTCCGGCGTTGCTGTCCCCACTGGCTCCGTGCCTGCCAGTGGATGCACCGGCGAGGGCTGCCCTGAGATTACCTCGGAGCCGTCGAGCGTGCCCACCGCGCCCGTGACTGCCGGAGCCTCAAACCTGGTCGTCGGCTTGGCCGGACTGGTTGCTGTGGTGGCTCTTCAGCTTGTTCTCTAATTGCATTGCGTTGCATTGTGGAACGATTGTCTCGTTTTGTACATTTTGTTTGGGCCCAGCAGAAGCAGTCAGGCTTATGGGCTTTGGTGGATTTCTTGTCGTACATCTTTGTCGAACCGCACCCCCTTTTCCAACGGGTGGTGTGAAATGTAAATGGCTGCATGGACGGGAATTAATGACTTTCAAGACGGACGTAAATACTTAGCAACTGTCAAAATTTACTGGTTGTATATAATTAAAGTCAAACTGTGCCAGCGCGTGCGACATGTGTCACGCCCAGCTCTGCTCCTGGGATTTTCAATATACCAACTTTTGGAGACAGATAGAAGCTTTGGGGACAAGTCTCTCGGGTGCCGCCGCTTCGGTGCCGACTCGGTCAAGAATGGCCTCTCGAATAAAACGTTGCATGGAACGTAAGTTGGATCTTCAGTAAAACATACGTAGGTGGTTCGCACTACGGCCCTAGTGCCGGGTGGGCTATCTCCGAGGACGTGGGATGTCGTTGCTTGAGAGGACGGGAGACGTTGGAGACTGGGGGTAATGGAGGTTTGGCTGACTCAGCAGGGACCGATCACCCCTCAAATCATCCGACGTACAACCTGCGATGGAGGGTAAACGTCATTCGGAGGGGGCGGCGGGCGGAATGACCGGGGCAGAAGCAAGCTTTATAATATGCACGACTCGAAAGTAGAGGCACTTTGGCGCGGTACAGAAACGTGCTCTAGTGGCTCGCTGTTGGTGGTGGTTGGTGGTGAAAGGTGACGATCGTTAGTACTCGGTACTTGTACATACCTAGACCTCCACTCCTTCAGGCCTAAGGCATCTAACCTCTTCATGGAGGTTGGCAGGATATCCCGCTTCCCCACCTCCCGCCGCCCAAGCTCCCCTGACCAATAACCTCAACCTCGTCCTCCACTCTCGCAATGCGTACCCGGCTGTAGCACCACCTTGCCGCACCTTGTCGCTTTGTTGCTGGGTGCAGCCAACCTTAATCCATCGCCTCGTTCCTCGTGTCCTCTCCGCCTCTTCCTGTCTTCCTGCCAGCTGCTGTCGACGAGACTTCTCAGAGAGTGTCGTCAGTCACAGCAGCGAGCACCGCGTCTTCCAAGTTCCGCCCCTAGAACCCTCAACCTCCAGCGCCTCCAGCTTCAACTCCTTCTCGCCTCTGGGCCAACACCGTCCAGGTTGTGGCTACGGCGCTGAAATGTCGGACACCGGCGAAAGGTAAGCCACTGTCTCTGGTCTTCCCCTCTCTTCCGTTCGCTTGTCGCCGGGAGGCACCGCCACTGGAAAGTTTCACGGCTTTGGCCCAAGCATGAGCCAATTCCTACCTCCCCTACAGTTTCTAGCCTCACTGGCGGTCGCGACAAAGTCAGTCCACTCGCTGACCGCTGTTTATCATCTCCCTGCAGCACCCACAAGCGGTCCAAATCCTCCGCCGCGCTCAACCTCCTACGGCGCAAGGAGACGCGCGAAGAAGAATCCGGCTCCGAAGACAGCCGGGCGCCTCAAAACGTTGTAAACCCGCGAGCGAACACCTCCAACCCGGTCCTTTCCATGGCGCACCAACAGAGTGTGCGCGGCCACGGCTCCAAGCTGTCGACGGCTTCCAACGCCCTAAGCCGATCCGTTTCGAACCAGCACCCTCCCAAGACGTCGCCCGCCCTAGAGAAGACCCCAGAGAAGGTTGTTAGTCTGGAGCAATCAGTCAGGAAATTCAGGGTTGTCGAAGCGCTGAGAAGCGGGGATACTGCTTCGATCTCAAGGGCAATCCGGGAGACGGTCGACAATGGTCCTCGATCTAGCATCTCGTCCATGTCGGGCGGAGGACTCGATGATACTACTCTGCTGCACCTGGCAATTCAGTGTGCTGAATTCCCCGTCATCGAGTACGTCCTATCCGACGGGCTCGGCTCCATCGATGTCAACGCCCGGGACAAGGATGGCAACACCGCCCTGCATCTTGCCGCTCTACAGGGCCGCACCCCGGTTGTGAAGCTCCTGTTAGAACAAAAGGACATCAACGATGCCGTCGCCAATGCTCAAGGAAAATTAGCTATCGACTTAGCTCGCAACCCCGAGATTTTTCAGCAGCTGCAGCTTTCGCGATCACTCTTCGCTGAGGCCAAGGTCAAGCAGGTGCAGGAGTTGATTGCCCAGGGCAACTATGGTTCACTCGCTGGAGTTCTTGAGGAACATCGCGTCAAGACAGTGCTCGATATCAACAGCCCGGAATTCGCCTCGGAGGCAGTCACACTGCAAACGGGCGGGACTCTGCTCCACGAAGCCGCAAGGAAAAGAAACACCAATCTCATTCAAGTTCTGCTTCTTCACGGCGCAGATCCTTTCCGCCGCGACAGAAAGGGAAAACTCCCACAGTCTGTTACCACCGATGACGCCACGAAAGCTATATTGAAGAAGTCGCCCGCTGCCGTGGCTGCCCAGAGAGGAATCCAGGAGAAGGCCGTTCTGGGTCATGCTGCATCGCAAGGAGCTACTTCTTCTGCGCCTGGTGATCCCTTGGCCGGCCGAGAGGCTCGTGAGATGAAGGGGTATTTGAAGAAGTGGACCAACTATCGAAAAGGGTACCAGCTGAGGTGGTTCGTGCTTGAAGACGGGGTTCTCAGCTACTACAAGCACCAGGACGACGCCGGCTCTGCCTGCCGGGGTGCCATAAACATGAGGATTGCCCGGCTCCATATGAGTCCCGATGAGAAGACCAAGTTTGAGATTATTGGAAAATCCTCTGTCAAGTACACTCTCAAGGCAAACCACGAGGTCGAAGCAAAGCGATGGTTCTGGGCCCTGAACAACTCGATCCAGTGGACCAAGGACCAGGCTAGGGAAGATGAGAAACAAGCAGCACGGAACGCAGAGCTTCTGAAGCAAGCCAAGGCGGAGCAGAGTGGTACTCTCTCCGTCCATGAATCCCACAGCGAAAACACCAGTGTCACCGACCTGCGTAGGAACAGCTCTCAGATGGTCGGCAGGTCCTTTTCCAAGTCTGAACAGAGACCACACGTCCCTGGCCCAAGCACCATTGGCAGCATCGATGATGATGACTTTGCCGACTATGTTACTGATGGTCACACATCCCGCCACGGGAATGGCGGCGGCAATGTCACCTCGGGAGAGATGGACGATGACGATGATTATGCCGACGATGAGAGTGTACATGAACAGCCCACGGCAACAAAGGACGCGTTGAACATTACTGCGCAATCCGCTAAACTTCAGTTGGAAACCATGTCACAAGTTCACGGAGCTCTTCTTTTTGAGCTTCAGCAGAACCCAGGTACAACCCTATCCGACCCTAATGTCGCCTCGGCATTCGGCACCTACGACGCTGCCATTCGCAGTTTGTCAGCGCTCGTTGGTGATCTACTTCGCATCTCCAAGGATCGGGATGCCTATTGGCAGTACCGTCTGGACCGCGAATCCAACATGCGCCGCATGTGGGAAGAGAGCATGGCGCAGGTCGCTCATGAACAGGAGATCTTGGAAGCTCGTGTTGGTGAGTCAGAACACAAGCGCAAGATGACCAAGAAGGCTCTTCGGGAGGTGATGGAGAATGGAATTCCCGTGAACGAGTCTCCCGCAACGTCGGAAGTCCTCGCCGAGGAGGGCGACGACGAAGACGAAGACGGAGATAGGTTTGAAGATGCCGAGCCCAAGCTCACGAAGAAACAACTTCGGAGAAAGCCTACCATTATTGTTGACTTGTCAGAAAGCGAGTCTGAACAAGAGGATGAGTTCTTTGATGCTGTTGATGCTGGTGAAGTGGAGGTGTCTCAGCTACCACCTGATGAAATTAATACCGAGTCGCAGGATATCGTGGTTGATTCGGGCTTAGACATCAGTAGCGCATTCAAGGGATACGAGAATGGCATCAGGCACAGGCTCAAGATGGATGCCGATGATCGACCCAAGATCTCGCTCTGGGTGAGTAGCCTCTCAATGCTTGTTGCACCGCACAACGCTAATAGCCAACAGAGTATTTTGAAATCCATGATCGGTAAGGACATGACTAAAATGACGTTGCCTGTCTCGTTCAACGAGCCGACATCTCTGCTCTATCGTTGTGGTGAGGATATGGAGTATGCGGATCTCCTCGATCTCGCTGCCGACCGAACCGACTCGATCGAGCGACTCATTTACGTGGCCGCGTTCGCAGCCAGTGAGTATGCATCTACTATTGGCCGCGTGGCCAAGCCTTTCAACCCTTTACTCGGAGAAACATTCGAATACGTGCGACCCGACAAGAACTACCGCTTCTTCATCGAGCAAGTTAGCCACCATCCCCCCATTGGCGCTGCGTGGGCAGAATCACCTAAGTGGACATACTGGGGTGAGTCCCATGTCAAGTCCAAGTTTTATGGCAAGTCTTTCGACATCAACCCGCTCGGCACCTGGTTCCTGAGGCTTCGGCCGACTGCTGGAGGGAAGGAGGATCTATACACGTGGAAGAAGGTGACATCGTCGGTCATTGGCATCATTACCGGAAATCCGACTGTTGACAACTACGGACCAATGGAGGTCAAGAATTGGACCACGGGCGAGACGGCCATGATCGACTTCAAGCCACGCGGATGGAAGGCGTCCAGCGCGTACCAAATTTCTGGTAAAGTGCTTGATGCGTCAGGCAACGTGCGAGTTAGCATGGGTGGTCGCTGGAACTCGAAGCTTTACGCCCGACTGACGCCTGGCTACGAGGCTTCTGTGGATGAGCCGAAGGAGAAGGACAATGGCCCCGTGCACAAGGGTAGCCTTGCTGATCCTACCCGCGCGTACCTTATCTGGCAGGCCAACCCCCGTCCTGCGGGTATTCCGTTCAATCTCACGCCCTTCGTTTTGACGTTCAACCATATTGATGAGAATCTGCGGGCTTGGATCGCGCCGACCGACTCCCGACTCCGACCTGATCAGCGAGCTATGGAAGACGGAGAGTACGATTTCGCAGCGACGGAGAAGAACCGGTTGGAAGAAGGTCAACGAGCGCGACGTCGCGAACGCGAGAATCACGGGGAGGAGTTCGTTCCCGCTTGGTTCTCCAAGACACGATGCGAGATCACGGGCGAGGAGTACTGGAAGTTCAACGGCAAATACTGGGAGCAACGAGAAAAGGGCGGTCCAGATGGCGACCCGAATGCGTGGGCCGGATTGGAGCCTGTCTACGACGACGTGCCGGAGAATTAGAGTGCTCCTCGGAGCTGGCAAAGAGGTGTGTTTGAGTACTAGGTATCTATAGCCGACGGAGTTGTTGACTTGGATCGTCTGGTTTGGCGTGACTCTTGGGGCTCGGCTAGGGTGGGCATATAGTAAGTAGGTAGCAAGTAGCAGTAGGAGGAGCTGTGTAATTATGAGCAACAAGTATCCAATAACAAGCTAAAGCCTTCCGTTGCCGTTGGTGTCAGAGATAGTAGTCTAAATTAGCGATATTGAAAAAGTACGTATTAATAGTCTCTAGCTGCTACTAGTAGTAGTACTGGGGAGAGGTAAATGGAAAGTAGGCAATATGATCACAGGCGTCCGGACGGAAGCGAATAATAACTCGGCCGATTGACCCCACGCCGAGTCTACGGTCCGAACCTCGGCATCTTTGCCGCGGCAAGGGGCTTGGGCTTCTCTTCAGCTCCCAGCTCCTAGCTCCCAGTTACCATGATCGATTCTCACATTGAAGTCGCATCTTGATCTTGGCCAAGGCACCATCATCAACATGTCCTCTACCGAAGACCGACGAACGACGCTGTTGCGGCCGCCAGAGCCGGATGCGGAAAAGTCGCCCATCGAGAATGTGTTGGAGGTGACGGAACTCAAGGTGCTAGGGCCGGTAAGCCTCCATTACTTTCTGTCTCTCTCATGAAGACATGTAGCTTGTAAGCTCGGTGTAGCTCAGTGCTAACGGGCATCCAAGGATATCTTCACAAACACCCGTCAGCCGTGGCATCCTCCCGGCGCGCGCGGCATCTACGGCGGCGCTGTCATCGCGCAGTGCCTCGCGGCCGGACAGAAGACGGTTCCCGATGACTTCCTCGCGCACTCATGCCACTGCTACTTCCTGCTCGCCGGGTCGGGCGACATCCCCATCCTCTTCCACGTCGAGCGCGTGCGCGACGGGCGGTCCTTCGCCACGCGCACCGTCCAGGCGCGCCAGAAGGGCCGCTGCATCTTCACCACCACCATTAGCTTCGTCCGCGAGGGCAGCGGCGGCGTGAAGCAGGTCCGCCACGCAGCATCGCGGCCCGAAGGCGTCGTCGCACCGCCCGACGCCTGGGACGACGAGCCCGAGTGGGCGCGCGGCGGGCCCTTCCAGAGCCACCGCATCGAGGTGCTGCGCGCGCGCGATGCCTCGGCCGAGCCCTACGAGCGCAAGTGTCGCCAGTGGCTGCGCGCCCGGGGAACCATCTCGGCCGCGGGCGGCCACCAGGCGCACCTCAACGCGCTGGCGTACATGTCGGACAGCTTCTTCATCGGCACCGTGTCGCGCATCCACGGGCTGTGGCGCTTCCCCTTTCCGCCCGAGGACGTGGCCACCATGCCTGCTGCCACGCAGCAGCAGGTCGCCGGCATGTCCGAGTTCGAGGGCATGGGCACCAGCCTCGAGGACTGGAAGGGCCGTGAGCGCTTGGGCATGCTGGTCAGCCTGGACCACAGCATCTACTTCCACGAGCCGCGCGCCGTGCAGGCCGACGAGTGGATGTTCACCGAGATGGAGAGCCCGTGGGCCGGCGATGGGCGGGGCGTCGTCATGCAGCGCATCTACGGGAAGGACGGCGTGTTGCTGGCGAGCTGTATACAGGAGGTGAGTTTGTGCGCGTGTGAACCTGGCTAAGGTACCTGGGTATCTATCTACCTCGGGTACCTAGGTTGCTTGGTTGGTATAGGCGGGGAGCTAACAGACTGTATAGGGCGTCGTGAGGCTGCAACAGGATGGGACGGAAAAGGAGGCCAAGTTGTAGATTTCGCATGGAGGTGTATGAGTTGGGCTGGCAGCATATGTGTAGATAGGGGATAAGAGCTGGGCTGGTGTATATGGTGCATAGAAGGGGGCAAAGAATTGATAGACACTGTAGGGCAGAGATCTAGGTGGGCTTCATCCCCCGTTTAGATATGGAGTTGACTTTCGTATGTTAGAGATTAAGCAGGCATTCAAAGACTTTAGTATATATCAGAAATACGTTTCGCATGATGTACACCAATATTCTCCAGACTGTCTAGCTACAGTAAGTGACTTGAGGTAGTCAACAATTTAATTATGCGCCAGTATCAGGCATGTTTCCAATCCTAACCAGGGCCTTCGTGTTCTGTGGACAATACCTTACATGTTCAGCTTGAACAATAGCTTCTTCATTGCCTGATCCTCTGTGTCGACGCTTGACCCATTGTTCAATGTGTGGGCTGGGAAACAGACCCGATGAAGGGTCTGAGCCATTCGCTGAGCTCGGATCTCTGACGAACTCATTGTCTCCCTTACCGAACCGTGTCTTGTTCACATCGAAAACAGTGTTCTTGTTCGGATCATGAGTACACAGGAGGTGGGAAATGGGAGCCCAGGGGTTCGGGAGAGTCAGTATATAGAAACATCGCCACCTCGCCCTAATTTCCGGTATCGTTCTCAACACAACAGCCTCTCCCGGATAGAGGAAGATCTCCAGTCGACGCTTCAGATATTCCAGATATTTGGAGCACTTGCACAGGGGGTCTTTCAATCAACGCGTTGAGAGACTCCAAGAACAAGATACAACAGCGGTGCAGGAACACCCTCCACCCATTCATCAAGTATCCCCACGTTCTTCAGACTCAAGAACTCGCTAACTCCACATCAGACACATCGTCGCCCTTACCCACCACAACAGCAAGCAAACCCCCAACCGCCAAGATGTGTAGGACTGATTCCCAGCTTTACTCCATCTGCGCGCATCTGAAGTTGCAGGTCATCTACACCTGTGGCTGGGCGTCCAGACTCTGTGGCTATTGCAGGAAGCCGCAAAGAAACATGGCCATCCTCGTCGGGTGGTGCCCAGATTGTGTAGCCTACTACACGGACTCGCGCCTCACCGGCACCCATCGAGCCAAGAAGGACCTCGAAAACATGACGGTCCTGGCTGAGTACTGGGCTTTCAAGGCCGCGCGCAACATGACCTTCGCAGTCAAGCCCTACAACATCCCCATCGAGGAGCTGGACAGCTTCGCATATGCGTCCCTGGAGCCCAAGCGCACGACGGTCGAGGAGCGCTCTCTCGTGCGCCAGATCGCCGCTGTTGGGCCGACCACGCTGGAGCTTCGGACGTTTGCCTTCTGGAATGTCAAGAAACCCACCAAGGCTCAGGTGTCCAAGTTGGCCCACGAGGCGAGGTTCGCCACCGTCGCTTGGACGATGGGGGCGAATCTGAACCTCTCCCTCACGGGGGGTAAACAGAGGGCTGGCGACATCTCCGAGCTTATAGCCCGTAGCCCCTGAAGACGATGGCCGAGATGCTGGGGGGGAGGAGGACTGGCGAGAGCGACGTCGCTCCTGAAGATGTAAGTTGCTGTTGCGCACGGGTATGGCTAACTGGATTTCTAGGTGATGCTTTATTAACGGGATGACTACAGAGTGTTTCTGGATAAGTTGGTAGGGTTTTTTGGTTCATCACCTTGCGGTCTTGGCCTTGAATTTGGAGTTGATTGCATTGGGTTGGCGCGAGCATTGGGTTGGTTCTGGCATTGGGTTTTGGCATTGGGTTGGGATCAGATATCGATAGAATCAAGGCTTCTTCGCTCATACTAAAACAAGGAACCAAAGTATCATATAGTGACCGGTGACTGCAAAAGCATTAGTTGACTTATTATTTGACTGCCTAGGTACTTCGTACTGTCCCGTCTCGGGATATGGGGAAATATCAACAGCATACTGGAGTTGATAATCCACATCAGCTTCAGACTCAATGCTATCACATCTATGCAATCATTGTTGAGTTATATCATTAAAGACACGAATTGCTACTAGCATCCATCCATATACTATGTTTTAGGTAAAAATGAAGAATAAAGAAAAAAGGGAACTGCGGATCGCAAGGCACCTTCCTGTTAGGAGTTGAATAGCGAGACTATTCGAAGAAGCACGTGATACCACTCGCAATGATTTCCGTTTGCCTGCAACAATAGATGCCTGACTACCAGTCTACCACCTGCTCTCCACATGGTCGACGTCCCAGCATCAAAGCCCAGCGAAATGTGGAACTCGGCGCAACTGACACACAAATCACCGCAAGTGGCTGCACGAGACGCGATGCAGGTTGGCAAGGCAGTCCTAGCCTTGGCATTTGACAGCGGCAACAAAGCGGGAGGAGAGAAAGCTGGAAACCTGGAGCTCTCGTCACACCAAGTCTAACAAGGAAAGGCTGAGTTTCGGTGGGGTATTGCATCTAATCTCGGACCAGCAGCCCCCTTGCGCCACAGCCGCTCCTCTCCGGGTTTATGACAAGCAGCAAACAAAACGAGCAGCTTACGCTTGACCGAGATCGTTTTGCCTTTATTCAGGCGGATACTGTACGAATGGAAACTACATCATCCATTGTTTTCGAATGCCGAATTGCCGTGGCGCCTAAAGGCCGCGCAAACCATGACGGTGATACCAACGGTCCAAACAGATGGTCCCAAACCTTCGCGGCCTCGGATAATATTCCAGGATGACACACGACACTTGGCGGCCAAGATTGCCAAGTAGCCAAGCGTTGGATCGTCCATCACGCGGCTCGTTTTGGGGGGCGATGATCCCCTCAGCAATTTCAAACCCACAGCCCTCCAGATGGCATCCTTCGGGCGGTGTCCTGCTGGGATTCAACCAACAAGGAACTTCAGAAGCGACGGATCCGAGTCTAGGCCACCAAGCTGATGCAAGCAGGGGGCGAGACACTTGGACTTGATTAGCGCCTTGCGGCTGGGAGGCGCAAAGTGCTAATTATGTCTAGAAATCCACTGATTCCACTGCCCTGTGGCTTGCCGCCTGCTCCTTGAAGCCAAGTTGAGTTGCCAAGAAGACTCCCCGTCATCTAAGTGGGCGCCTTATGGATATACTCCGCTAGCCTTCCCCTGTCCGTCCGTAGCCGTTTTGGACTCATCTCAGCCATCACCACTCGACCTTTGTTTCTTTTCATTAGGCCGCTTCGTCGTCGCCGTCTTTTTGATTCCCTTCTTCGTTTTGTATTCCTCCCGTCGTGGTTTTATTGCTTCTGGTGTGGCTTGGGCAACTATAAAACAACGCAAAGTTTAATCCACCGACGCGTCATCATCGCCATCGAATCCTCACGCCCACAACCGTCTCTTCGACCATCGCCATGCGCTCCCTCCAGATCCTCGCCCTCGCGGCCTCCGTCTCGGCTGGCACCGTCTCTGTGGACTTCTCTAAGCTGAGGCTCAACACGGCCTTGACCATCACCAAGCGCGACTCCGTTAGCCTCGATGCCTTCAACAACATTACCGGTGGAGGCTACTACGCCGAATTCGAGGTCGGCACCCCAGGCCAGAAGCTCAGCTTCCTCCTCGATACCGGCAGCAGCGATACCTGGGTGAACTCGGTAGATGTCGACCTCTGCAAGAGCGAAACCCTTCAGCAGACCAATGGCTACTGCATGGCGACTTGTAAGTTATAGATTTATCCTACTAGTCGACAGCCAAGTTTATATGCTGACGTTTCTCCTTGTTCGTAGTCAACTCCAAGGACAGCTCCACATTCGACATCGTCGACCGCAATGGCTTCGACATCACATATCTCGACGGGCGAAATATCAAGGGCTCCTACTTCAACGACACCGTTACCATCGGCGGCAAGGCCATCAAAAACCAACAGCTCGGCTTGGCTACCAAGTCGGTGCGCCCTGCGGGCATAATGGGGCTAGGCTTCAAGGCCAACGTTGCTGCTACCAAGGAGTACCCAACCGTCGTCGATAACATGGTCTCCCAGGGCTTGATCGACACGGCCGCCTTCAGTTTGTACTTGAACGACCTCTCGGCCAGCGATGGCACGATTCTCTTCGGCGGTATCGACAAGAACAAGTTCATTGGAAAGTTGGCCACCTTGGATCTGCAATCCGACTTCCAGTCAACCAGCGACAACATCACTTCCTTCTCCGTCAAGCTGAGTGGTTTCGAAGTTCGCGGCCCCACGTCCGGCGACAACATCAAGCTTGACTCCATCAATGCCAATGCCATCCTCGATTCTGGGTCTACCATCTGCCTGCTGCCCGACGCCCAAGTCCAGGACATCTGGACCGAGTTCGACGTCCGCTCCATCTCAGGCCTCCAGGTTCCCTTCGTCGACTGCGCCTACGCTGGAAAGAAAGGCGACGGCATCAACTTCGACTTCGTCTTTGCCGGCAAGAACATCAGCGTGCCAATGAACGAGATGGTCATCGATTCCTTCGCCGAGATCCAGGACGAAATCTCCAGCGACCCGCAGCTGTCGAAGCTGTTCAAGGGCTGGGAAGGCGCCTGCATGTTCGGCATCGGCTCCGCCTCCGACTACGGCGTCTCGACGTCACAGTTCGCGCTCCTCGGCGACACATTCCTGCGCTCCGCCTACGTCGTCTACGACCTCGCCAACGAGCAGCTCGGCCTCGCCCAGGCCAACCTCAACAGCACCAGCACCGACATCGTCGAGCTCAAGGCCGGCGACAAGGCCCTGCCAGATGTTACTGGCGCATCGAGTAAGTCTTCTTCCTCGCCCAAAACGTCGTCCTCGTCATCGTCTGGCACTGCGACCGAGTCGGCTACCGCGACCGCTTCTGACGAGTCCGCAGGTCAATCGGGGTCTTCCTCTTCCGGGAACAGCAGCAGCAGCGGTGACAAGGACGACGACAGCGCCGCTAGCCACTTTGCTCCCGCCATGGCTGTTTCTTTCATGGTGGCTGTCGGAGCCGCCATGGCTGTTCTATAGTGTAGTTGTTATACAAAAACCTGTGTTATAGATAGACGAGGCGGGACGGATGTATGGCCAAGTAGGATACCCTCGTTGGAAACATCACAAGAAAGGTCACGTTGCATATACAGATCTAGGGCGATCTACGACGGAGTTGACGGAACAGGACGAATACGTGCTTTAATACATTGTTGAACATTTCACTCTCTTTTTGACCCAGACCTGAAAGCCCAAGTGAGAGACCACGCCAGCTTTAGATCAGCGGCACAAGCTCACCCAACGCCTCAACACCTCGCACCACGGTTCTCCTTTCAATCACTACCCTAGCCTAGCTTGTTATATCGCTCCCTCGCCTTGTCCTGCACCGTCTCGACATAATCGGCATACGTATTCTTCGTCTTGCGCTCTGCCAGCTGCGCCGCATCGCCTAGGTTGCCCCCATCGGCGCCGAGGCCAACGCCCTCCTGGTAGGCGTTCGTCTCGATGACCTTGGTGCGCCCATCCCCGTTCGCGCCGAGGCCCCCTCCTGCGGCCCAGCCCATCTTGGCCAGCATCCCGGCGCCTTTGGACGCAGCAGGTTTGGCCGTCA
>JAANBC010000025.1:0-132112 GCA_014621405.1 Stylonectria norvegica
AATAGCCTAGCTTTATTTACTCTTTAGCTTCTTTTTTAAAGTAAGTATTTTATTAAGTACTTAGACTACTATAATTTAAATAACTATTTATATAATAAGTTAAATAATAAGAGTATAAGAATAAACTTTAAGAAATTTACCTTCTATTTAATACTATTATTTACTTATTAAATAGCCTGACTTTGCCTTACTTCTAAGCTTTTACTTTAGTATATATATTTCTTAAGATACGAAGCTTACTATAATTTAAGAAATGCTTAACTATATTAATTTAAGTATAAATATAATAAAATAGAGGTTTATTAAAATTCTTTCTATCTAGCATTCTCATAGAGTAGTTACTTAGTACTTGAAAATTTATATCTACTAATATATTTATTTAGTTTCTAGTTTTAGATTACTATAGAAACTAACTTTTTCAAGTAGAATAATTATTAAATAAATACTATATAAGAGTGAAACAATTATAGCAGCCCTATCTCCTTAATTAGCTAATTAAGTATAGTTAACCATACCCTATATTATATAATAGCTATAGGGTAGGTAATTACCTAAACTTTAAACAGCTCTCCTACCTCCTATAGGCACTTTCAGAAGTCGTGAAGTATACCATTAGATTCATCTCGTTCAGGAGAATAAAATAACCCCTACTTCTAAAAAAGTCATATATATTAGTTTAATAGTTTAGTGGCCATAAGTTAATCTTTTACTTTTCCTATATAAATGAATTTTGCGGAAATTTAAAGGTAGCTCAGGAAGCTATTATAGCATGTAACTAACTAAAATACCCTTAGTAGGTATATAAGGGGGGCAAAGTTATTAACTGCAAGGTTAGTCGTGGCGTTCCTCTCAAATATACCTAATCTTTAAGATACCTATTACATGACTACTTAAATAGGCTTATAGGCTATATCACCTTACTTACAGGTGGACTATAATAGGTATTAACCTCTCTTGCAACTAGTTATATATAACTCGGTAATAGAGGGTTGCCTAGCTATAGTAGTATAGCTAATTACTGCTAGATAGGTCTTTGGCTTAGGGTTCTTCCTAGCCTAGATAATAATAGCTTATACTATATTACTAATACTAGAATAGTAGATATGCTATAGTATTATTATTAAATTACTATAGTAATATAACAAGTAACTAGTTATACTCTTAGCTTATAGGTTAGGGTTGGTAACTATAGTAATTATCCTAGGCATATACTGGCTAAGCTATCTAGATTAGGGTCTCAGTACTAAAGAGTGCCTAAAACTATTTAATTATTAATACTAGAGGCTAGGAAATTCCAGATAGACTTAATTAAATAATAACTATAGGTAATACTAGCTAGTGCCCTAGTGGTTTAGACTCTAATAAAGCAGATACTATAGAGAGGGTTCTAGGGCAGGCGTCTCTCTTTTAAGAGTTAGGCTACTATTTAAGGCTTGCACTGCTATAAATAGTGCGGAATATAGGGGTACAGCACTAGTCTTACCTTTATAGTTCTTTGGCCATTAGAGGGTTAATAGGGATATTCGGGGGCAGCAGTATTCAATTATTAGAGGTGAAATTCTTAGACCTATTAAAGACTATTAATTGCGAAGGCAGCTGCCAAGAGTATTTTCATTAATTAAGATTATATATTAGGTGGTTTCAAACCTATACTATAGGGTATTATACTCTAGCGATAATAGTATTAAGTAAATATAGTGCATAGTAGCTATTATAGGCAGTGGGCATATAAAAGCTATTAAAATAGAAGGTTTATCAGAGGGTTATATAGGGAGTATAGCATTTAGCAAAAATCTTAGTATAATTTATATACTATCTAGTCTGTCCTACTATTAGACTTAAGGTCTATAATTTTAAAAGGCATAATTAAATACAAGGCATGCATAAGGATATAAGTCATACTAGGCATTAAGAGCATCCTAACTATTATATACTTAAGCCAGAACTTTATTAAATCATCCCTAGGCTGAAAGCTAGTATGAATTAAGCTAGGGTATACTAGGTGACTTAGTGCATCTATAACTTGCGGGTTAGTATATAAATAGCAGAATAAGCTGCGGATTAAACCCTTATATTAGCATAGGCCTATCGGTTTATGCCTAAGACTACCTATATTCTTAAAGTCTAATCCCTATAAGTGACACCACTTAATTAGGATATAACAGGCATAGCAGCTAATATAAGGCTTAATACATTATATTCATATATAAGTTTTAAACTATTGGTTATAGGAGGCTACTAAGTCGCTGACTTTGGGGGTTATAAAAATACTGGTATCTTATTTATAGTCTTTATCTATATAGTATTAGACTAGTCTATATACATAGCAGGTTAGGCACTGGCTATTAAAGACTAAGAGGTATTATTAGAAGTTTGCTAGCTCTTATTAGTTATCAGAGATCTCTTTATAAATATACCCCTATTACTACTAGGAGGCTTAGTTAAGGGCAATAAGGGTTTGTTAGGCTTTTTAGGCTAACTATTAGGCAGGGGGTAATAAAGTAGATATAGTAATAGATGCTATCTAGAGTACTAAGTTAGTTATAGCAGCGGCGGTTTTCTTATAGAGGTTATATTAGAGCTTAGTGCTCTTATATATTAAGCGGTCTATATATCTATCTATAACTTAGTTAATATAGACCTGTCAGTATCCTGCATGCCTATAGAGATACTTATTAATATTAGCATTTATAAGTATCTTAGGGGGGCGAAGATAGAACAGGGGATTTAAGCGCTAGCTAATAAAAATAGTAGTATAGCTGTTAAGACTATCTTAGCCGCCTCTGCCACTCTCTTGCAAATAATCCTATAGGCAAAAAGGAGCGCTAAAGTGAAAGATATATTATATATTAAGGATATCTAGCTCTAGCCTAAGGGCATTAGTTAAGATAATAGTGCTGCTATTATAGAGCCACTCTTATATCTAGCAGGCTTTATTATTAGAAGTATTAATCTTAGTATAGAAGATAATATAGCTAAAATCACAAGTAAGAGCTTTAGCTTAAATAATACAGGTGCAGTAAATAATAATATAAGTACCGGGGGTTGCTTATTAAATAGCTATGATTTGCTATATTATTGCCTAAGCCTCTATATTAATACCTTTAACACAAGTAACTCTATAGTAGATATTGCGGCGTATAGTAATACTATAAAAGACCTAAGTATATAAGGTATTAATGCTAATTATTATAAAGAAGCGGGCTTTATTATAGGCTGTGAGGGTAGCTATTAATAGCATAAGCTAGGTATTAAAGCTGACTAGGACACAGCCTAGTGCCAGTAGTTAGGGTCAGAATATGCGGCTAGTATTAAGAACAGTATAGCACTTATCGATTATAACATAGTCAAGCTGCTACTAGTTAATAAGGCGAGAGATAAAAGATTAGAATATAGTGGTTATAGCAGACTCTGGCGTTACTAGGATAATCCAGCGAGTCTTAATGCGGCTATAGACCTAAGTGTAAGTATTAATCTAGAGCTCCTAGCACCATCTCTCCAAATCAGCTTATAAGGCAACTAGAGGGACAATTATAATAGTTACCCTATCAGTTGCGCTATATACGGGAAGGAGGAAGGCTATACTCTTTCCCTTATTTATGCTAGTAATTTAGATAATAAGGCTTTAGTCTTAGGCAATAGCCTAAAGAATAGCGTGTTAGTTACTGCGAAAGCAAGCCTCAGGGCTTTTTAGTATCTGATAGAGTATTGCCTGGAGATTAGTTTGTTAGAGATATTAGAGATAGAGGGTGTATGCTGCCTGTTACTATATATAATAAGATAATAATAATAAATAACTTAGGTCTTTAGCCTAGGTTATTTGTAAATAGGAGTTATAAAAGCTAAGGAACCGGTGCCAGATCTGGCTTGCCTAGAGAAACTACTCTTGCTAAAGGGCAATACTACTATTAAATTACTATCTAGTCCGGCTATATACTATACTATCAGTAGAGACTAAGTAGGCGGCTTAATAGGCTAAAATAGTAGGGAGATTATTATTATCTAAATTTATATCTGCATCTGCATTACTATTAAGCCTAGGCTGGGTTAGGTTCTTAAAGATACTATTAAGAAAGTGGCGGCCGATAATAATAGCAAGATAATAGTAATTATAGATATTTATCCTAACTCCTATAAGTCAGGCAGTAATATCTATTAATATCTATTATATCTTATCCCCTTGCTATAGCTCCTCTGGCATATTTTAATTAGCGTTGCTATAGATAATAGTCTGGCTAAATAAATATGCGCTTGCCTGACTAGGGCTGGTTTATTAAAGACAAAGTATAGTTTGCCAGAAGGGAAGAACCAGCTAAAGATAGCGGACTAATTTAATACTGACTAAAGAAGGCAAATAGCAGTAAATAATCTTTAATCTTTAGTTAGAGTGATAGTTTTTATAGTAAGAAGTAATAAAGCAGATAAGTCCCTTTTATAAGAAGATATTCCTAGGGCTACTATAGGAAGTATTAGCAAATCGGATGCTAAGGATCTCAGGTATATAAGCAGGCTGGCCGCCAGTTAAGTATATAAGAATAAGTAACTTAGACCGGAATTACTTAACTAACTTAGTATACTATACTTAGGTGTAAGGGCAAATAATACTGCCCTAAAACTAATCTATATATAAGGCAGGGTTTGCGAGAATTCGATGCAAGATCCAATTTAGGTCGCTAAGTAAGGTTTTATTATAGGTATTAGAAAGAAAGGTATAGTTAAGTGAGGCATTACTTATATCATCCTTAAGCTAGGTAAGGTTAAGTTTAGGTATGGCTAGGCTCTTTAGGCTATTAAGAAGAAGGAGCTAATATATAAGACTCTAGAGCTCTAAGGCTAAAGACCTGATAAGATTAAGGAATTGGGATATAGTAAAGGTTAATTGACTAAACCGAACTTGCTCGCCGGTCTATTATATATCTGCCGCAAGAGTAATATTATTACTAATTATCTGTCTATAGGCATATATCTTAAAGATCTAATTAATAGGTATTAGCGGGGTTATAGTAGAGAAGGTAATTATATACCGCTAAACACAGGTGCGAATAGCATTAAAAAGGTTAGGGGCGCTCTCTTTCTTATTAGGGGTCCTAGGATTAGTAATTAGGCGATATTTCTTATAGGTATCTTATAAGACAAGAAGGCAGCTAAATTTAATAATAGCAGAGTATATTTTAATATACTTATAGGGTTATAGCCACTTAATACTAATAATAGTTAAGCAAAGACTAAAAGTACTAAGTGCACTGATAAGAATACTATTATAGGGCAAGTTAGGAATCTCCTAATTAAGAAAGCTTAAAAGTAAGGCAAGCATATATTAGTTAATATCTTTTTAAATAGCCTCAGGGTAAGAGGGTTTTATGCTATATATATCTTTAAGGCAACCCTCAAGTTTATTTAGAGCAGTCTCTTAGGCTAAGGATAAGATAGCAGGGCCTGGGTTAGGTTTATCTACCTAGGCTATTATATTATAAATAATATAACTAATAACCTGCTTTTAGATAGTTATATATGCCTCTTTGTTATTATGCTTGAGGCGGCTAGAAAAGAGTTTTTATAGGTCTTAGGTTATCTCTCGCCGTTATAACTTAAAGAGAGTAGTAGGGCTAGTAACTTTAATTATAGCCTGAAGTTATACTATTATAATAAGTTAAGGTAAGCTCTCTTAAACCTCCTTAAGAAGACCTATATACTTAAGTTACTCCCCCTAGGCCTTATTACTAAGCTAAGGCCAGCCTTTATAAGAGTCTAAGCTGATAAGTGTCTTAAGATACTTAGGTTTATAGTCTTTTAGATAGGTAGCTTAGCCTGTCTAATTAAGCTATAGGTTTGGCTTATAAGTAAAGCCTAGGTTAATACTACTAGTCTCATTTTAGGTATTAAGAGCAGCTGCTTAAGCCTAGTATTAGGTTAGAAGGCTATTATTATAGGTCTCGGGGTCAGCAATATCAGGGTATAGGTCAGGCCTTAGAATCTTAAACTAGGTACTTTTACTACCTCTATAAAAGAAGCGCTAATATAGAATATTAATCCGCCAAAGTGGCGCGCTATTTAGCCACTTTTAGAACCAGATATTGCCACCTCTTGGTTAGGGATTAATCTAATTATATAAGGTTAAGAGATGCTATTAAATAGTTACTTAATAAGTGCAAATATAATAATAATCTGGCTCTTAATATACTAAACTATATATAATAAAGCTGCTAAGTGAGGGGATTATAAGCTCCTTAAGTGCGGGGTATTTAAGGCGTGCAAGGTCAATTTTCTTAGAAAGTATCCCCGGGATTTATTAGATAAAAGTAGCAATATCACGCTATTATTAAATAGAGAGCTAGGGATATAGGCATTATAAATAAGTGGTAGTTTCAGATGCAAGGCAGGTATAATTGCAGTCACTATAGACTAATAAGTTATAGGCTTTAAGATAGATAAAAGGTTCTATAGTAAGATTAAGTTAAGATAAGAGTGATAAATTAAAAGAGAAGAAGAATTAAGAGTAAGTAAAGAATAAGAATAAGAATTCTTAAATAGAAAGATTCTTCTTAAATAATTAATTAGTAATAATAATAATACTTNATTAGTTAATCTAAGAAATTATATTTAAAATATAAAAATTAAGTTTAAAAAGAGTAGTATATTATATATCTTAATAGTATAGTATAGTAATAATAATAATACCGCAACCCTAATATTACTCCCTTCTAGACTTAGAATTAACTTTAAGAGCTTAATGCTTTATATTATAATAAGAATATAAGGTATCTGGGGTCAGTTTAGCTAATAGCTGCTATAGAAATAAATATAAATATACCTATAATTCAGGCTATATAGAGTTTAGGAATATATATTTATTAGATTAATCTTAATAAATATATATAGTAGGTATAGCAGGGTATATAGTAATTAAATTAAATTATAATATATATATTACTATATGCAAATTACTCTATCTCTGCTTTTATATATATAATTACTAAACTTAAAAAACTCTATATAAAGACTCAGCTACTACTTAACTAAATAAAGCTATTAGATCTTAAGACCTATACTTAGAAATTCTCCTTCTTTTTCTCTTTTTAATAGTATATTATAAATATCTATTATATTTCTCTATTAAATATTAGGGGGGGGGTTCCTACTATTATACTCTTCCCCTTATACTTTAAGATCTACTATAGCTGCTAACTAGATATCCCCTATATCTCGCCGCTATAAGAACTATTAATTTAATATCTCTTAAGCTATATTATTATTAGTCTTCTTAATCTAAAGCTTATCCTAATTAAAATAACTATTTATCTCCTTCTTAGTCTAAGCCCTTCTGCCTCTCCTAAGCCTATAATAACTCCCTATTTACTTCTAATTAAGGCACTAGTTATATTATACCTTAGTATATTTCTAATATAGCCCTATAGCCCTCCTGTATTTTATATTAGTCTTATTAGCTATATGCGGTTATATAGTAAACTAATCCTCTTATACTATCTTATATTATTAAAAGATAATATAGGAGTTATTAAATAGTAAGGCAGGCTCTTCTATATTAACTATTATAATAGTTGCTAACTTAGAAGCCGACTTAGTATTTAACTTAATAAGTGATATAGCTTATAGAGGTAGTGATACTATTATAAAGATAGGGGGCTTAGCTTATAAGAGTGTTATTGCTATTATAATAGTTGCTAGCTCTGTGGCTTACTTAGCAGCTATAATCTCTTATAGCTTAGAATCTCCTGTTATAGGTAATAGAGGCGGTGAGTATAAAGTTAATTAAATAATTAGGGGGGTTAATATAGTTACTTAAGCTATAGCTTCTATTAAATACTCCTAATATAGTTAGTATTTTTTAGACTTTATATTATAGCTTATCTTATAATATCTTAAATATATTAGCGCTGCCTTTAGCTATATAGCATTCTTAACCTATTTAAATATATAAGGCTTATACTATATACTTATTATAGGTAGTATTAAGCTAATTATATAATTATTAAATTGCTTATAAGGCTTAATAATAAGTAAAGGGGTTCCTATATATTAGAGATACTAATATTAGTAGAAGTATTATAGTTAAAGAGGCTGCTATATCTCTAATAGAATGCTAATCTTATAAAGATAGGGCATTTTAATTATTTATATAAAGACCTCTATATAGTTAGAGCTGTGGTTATTTAACAGGAGTTTCTATTAATCTTTAATCTTATAGAGTGCTTTATATAAGACCTAACTATAGATAGTGCTATATAGATTCCTATATAATATAGTAGGGGTGCTTATATATTATCTAGCTTATAATATATTAACCTCGGCAAGCTAGTTTAATAGTATATGCTTAATATTACTCTATATATTAAAGAGGTTAATTTAAGAGTTCCTAAGGTAGGATTTAATAAGCTAGTATATGCCTTTAACTTATAATATAATATAGTAATTAAAGTGAAGATATTAGTTAACCTAAGCCTTTATAAATTTCTCTTTATAAAGATCTAGCTAAGTCTCTAAGAAGTAGCTAACTAGCTTAATATATATAGAGATATATTTATTCTTAAACTTTTAAAGCCGCTTATTAAAGACCTCTTTAGTTATTAAGCCTATAATTTTATACTAAAGTCTATAGAATTTAAGCTAGTTACCTTACTCTTTATAATTCTTATTACTTTAATAAAATATAGACTAGTAATATATTAATACTGCCTTATTAATATACTATATATATAATAGTAAGACTGACTTAGGGAAACTATAAGAAGAGGTAATAGTATTTATATAAGTAAGGTATTAATCTGTTAGTACTACTAATAAAAGAGGAATTCCCTAAGCTTTAAATAAACCCTATAACTGCCTAAAAGCCTAAGTATAGTCTTTCTTGTCCTCGCCACTAAGGAATACAAATATAATATAAAAAGACTATTTATAAGTATTAATACTAATAAGTTTAAGAAGAGGCATTCTAAACTTATTTATCTTATATATATAGTTTATTATAAGTATATTAAGATATGATTTAAGGTATCTAAGTAACTTTAGATATATAAATAATATAGTAATTACTTTATTATTAGTATTAAGGCTGATATAACTCTAAAAGCCCTCGCTTTTAAGGTTATTAATAAGAGTATATATACTGCTTTAACTCTTTATAATAAGACATTTGCCCTCTATAATATAGTTATAGATATCTTACTATATTATAATTATCTTTAAGTGCTTGCGGATATATGTTTAAATGTTCTTTAGGGTAATACCGGCCTTAAAGAGGTCTTAAATAGTTGCTATATTATTAGATAATAATAGATAAAGTGATAAATATATTACTAAGTTAATACTTAGCTTATAATTATATTAATTAAACCTAATTCTAGGATAATGCTATAGGTGCTATTTAGTCTTATAGAGACTTTTCTTTATTATAATAAAGAAATAGCATCTAATATAATATATTAATATATTATAGCAGCATTCTATTAAGACTAAAGGCAAGCACCCGCTTCTATAGTTATAGTAGAAGTTAATCTCTCTTCTTTTATTTTTACTCTTCCTAGACCTTTTAATAATAAATATATAATCTTATATAAATGCCTAATTATTAATTACTTTATAGACTTTCTTTTTTAAGTTATATTTACCTTTTAGAAGGAGTATATTATTAGAAAAGTAAAGAGAAATACTTATTAAGTCTATTTTAATAGTAGGAAAAGAGAGGAAGTTAAATTAATATAATATAAGCTATTAGTGGCTGAATTAGGCTGAATTATAGTCTTTATAATTTCCCTTTAAAGGGGTTAAAAGAGGCTATATTTCCTGTAATTGCATACTCATATACACACATATCGGGCTTATATAACGGATCTTAGATGCACCGGGGCCGGTGCAATATGTCACGTGATCTTAGATGCACCGGGGCCGGTGCGTGTATGAGCCGCCCCTCGAAACGTCTCTCACTCTCACAGATGCTCTCTCAACCTCGTCCAGTATGAGTCTTCAACGCCATGTCAGTCCGTCGCGATGACGCCCCGGATTCACAGACCGGCGTGCTCCCGGTGATTCCCGCGGACCAGCTGCTCCCGGAGTCCCGGGATCCTCGCAGCAATGCCGCTACCGCAGCCTCCGCCGCCGGAGTCCGCGCCTTGAGCGCTCAGGTCGTCGCCTTCTACTTCCGCGCTCCCGCCAAGGCCTTCTTCCGCACGCGCGTCGACTATCTGGCCTACGCGAGGATTATCCACCAGACACAGATGCAGTTGATGTTCAAGGCTGTTGCTGCAGATGCCGACGCTGGGAGACTCAATGCCCTGCTGCGTCAAGCCTGGCTGTTGATGAGAAGCACGACCCCCGGGGTGCTCACGTCCGCTATCAGGCACCAGGGATGGGGTATTGTGCCTCATCAGATTTTGCCTCCACTTATCGCCAATATTGGAGTTGGGGCCGTGTTATACACGAGCTATCTCCAGATCTTGGGACGCCTACACGAGGAGAGCGGCCAGGCCAGAAAAAGGGTTTACCCACCACCACTGCCAGCACACACTTTTACCGCTGGGCTTCTCGCCGGTGCCCTTCAGAGCGTTATAGCAGCGCCGTTGGATGCTCTCCAGGCACGGTACGATCATCGGGATCTAATGCCCAACGACGGAAGTGGTAAGCCTAGGAGCATGTGGGGATTTGGGGCCCAAAAACTGCGGGAGATTGGCCTCCGGGGTATCTTCGCTGGATGGGGCCTGTCTCTCACAAAGGATAGTTTGGGAAGTGCCGTGTTCTTTAGCACCTTCGAGTATGTCAAAGCACAGGGCTACTACCGCTTTGTGACTTGGTACTACGGAGGGTTGGAGGAGGACATCGTCGACCTGCTGGCCACGAAGCGGCCAACGCATCATCACAAGGAAGCTGAAACAATCTTTATTCGCCCCCACTACGCCCTCGAGCCAATGTTCCTCCTCTTCGCCGGCATTAGCGCCTCTTTCGCACAGCAGGTGCTCCTCCACCCCCTTACACACTTTCAAGTCCAGCACTGGGACCATCTTGAGGACCTGGACGCAAAGACCGCCAAGATGCGGGCCTCGGCAGTCGCGAACCCTGAAAAGCCCCGGCGACGCTGGCGATTGCTGCGGGCCTACTACCACGCGTATCAGGAGTCGTGGGCCGTGTGTGCCACCCAAGCTACAGCAGAAGGCCAAGGCGTTGTACGGTGGCTGTATCGTGGATTCTGGTGGAACGCCATACGCCAGGTGCCGAGTACCAGCGCGGGCTTGATCATCTTTGAGTTAATACGACGCAAGTATGGGCTAGGGGCGGAGGAGGTGCGGATCACCAAGGATGGGTATGATATTCTATTGAACTAAGGAAGAATTGGTTCGGATTGGCGTTGCATTGGAAGATAGAAGGACTTCCCCTCTCAGATCTTTTTACTAGTGGGACTAAATCCATGGACCTCGTCTGGAATGATAAAGACTGCTTGCGTCAACGATTGGTACATCGCCGCTTACGCTGGAACGGTGATTCAAATACTGACGGCTATGTTCTATTCACGCTTGACAGACTATGGATCAGTAGCTACCCTCCACTTGTTGGGCCGCTGTATGAGGAACTCAACTTCCAACGATGATACAAATGAAGTCAAAGATGTGGGCTTTTCCCTCGCCTAGTAAGCCGCCCATTGAGGATGCGACTCCAAACGGGTCACCTACTGCAGTTGCACGAGTCACTCAGTCTAGAAGTGGAGAATTATGGAAGTACGCTCCGAACCGTCCATTCGAGAAATTCCTATGATGTTCACACCCGCGAATTGACATCGCGCCGGTATCGTTGAAGATAGGCGCGTGTGAAATCTTGCGACGGGTCGATGGGTTCGCAGTAACCCCGAAGAGCGTAGTGAACATCGTTAACAAATGTCGGTTCAAGGACGGATATCGATAATGGATTATCGTGAATTCCTTACACTGGAAAACCGTGTCTGGTTGAGCTGTTATTCTCAGGATGGGAGTGTTGTATCTTTAAAGGCAACGGCATCAGCAGAGATCACACAACGAACAATAATACAATTACGCAGTCGCTACTACTGAACTAAACATCCCATCAAGAAAGGCAGTTTGCTGTTTACACAGACCAGAAGACCCAAGCTGAATAGCGCTGCGAAGAAAGAATCAATTCCTACAAGTCCTACAAAGCCCCTGCCTCGCCGACTTCACTCCCAGATACATACCACAGGCACACACCTTCACCAAGTTCCTCCCACCGTCCCCTGAGACCGTGCAAGATCCGTAAACTCCATTTGCAAACCCAAAAACTAGATCCAGATGTGCGTAAAGGTCGCTCGCTGTCCGTCGAATTCACTTGACAGGCCCGTCCCATCGGTGTGTCTTCTAGCCACGCGAGTTACCGGAGCCCCCTCCAAAATCAGGTTCTCGATCTGGAAGATGCTTCTTCTCTTTTCGGCCCTTGATGGCGAACTCGGACATGATCTGGATGTGATCGGCCGGGAAATGCCAGTTGGGAAAGGCGGGCACGCGCTTCATGTACTCGGCATCCGGAGGCCCGAGCACGTCGACTACCTCGAGGGAATTGGTTGAGTACCAGATGTAATCGATCACATCGGTAAAGCCAGGTGTGTAGTTTGTGAACGGCATCTCGTCGACCGTGTTCTTGGTGTGCGCGTAGGCGTCTCGGAGGCTGAAAGGGTGCTCGATACCATCTCGGGTGAAGCTGCCGTATTGGAAGTTGCTAAGTTCCAGGTGATCGGGCGGTACACGACCAAGGGCCATCAGCTCATACACCGACGAATCCACGGTAGAATTGAAATCACCGCACACCAGAAGCGGGATCTCTGTGTTGGTTCGGTACTCCAGGCTTGGCCCGGGCTCGGCTTGAGGAATGGAAACCTCGCCATCGTTCTTCGGGAGTACAATCATCTTCTTGTCTTTGACCGCAGGCCACCTCGCATACTTTTCCGCTAGCTTTGCGACATGCTCCATGAGGATACCCGTCTGGATCACCTTGACGTCTGCTAATGCGGAATCCCAGGTGAGATGTACGTTGACCAGGATAATGCGAGCTCCAGTTAGCCGAGACTCGAAGAAACAGACGACGGCGATATTGTCCTTAGGCATCACCCGATTAAAAACGTCGTGCTGATTCTTCATGTCTGGTCGGTTGATGGCGATAGTGGCGAACTCAATAAGTTGCTTGTCGAGCAGGATGAATTTGCTTTGCTTGTAGAAGACCGCGCATCCATCCACAGTCTGCGCGTCCCTCTCAGACATGGTCTTCGCACGCGACTTGGGCCAGTGCACGCCTTTGTAGTCCATCTGTGCCAGATCGGGGCTAAGGTCTTCCTTGAAGGCATCAGTTGAAACCTCCTGCAAGACAAGGAAATCCGCGTCCCGGAGGCGTAGTTCCTCCAAGATAGAGTCTTTCCGGTACTCCCAGCCAAGAGCACCAGTTGGTGTATATCCGTAGGTCTGCGCAGTCGCATACTTGTCGCATAGAATGTTCCACGAGAAAACCTTGATTCGTTCAAGGCTGGGCGAGACATCTTCCTGAATCATGATTTCCTTGCGTTCAGGCGGGGGTACAGGAACTATAGCACGTTAGCGTTGTCGTGCCGCCTGGACAGGTCCATCATCTTGACGTACTGGGAGCACCTTCTCTCAGGGCATTGATTATACTCTTTGTCCCTTTTTCCATCAACTCTTGTTTGAGGTTTGTGTCTAGGGGGTTTCCTTCAAGACCAATCGTTTCCAGCAGGTGCAAAGACCCGAGCTCATATGGTAGTTCTTGGACGTTGTTGTTGAACAGTAGCAGCTGCTTAAGATACGTGCACATGCCAAGCTCTGGGGGTAGCTCGGAGATTTGGTTATACGAAGCGTCGAGATGGCGTAGTTGTCGAAGCTCTCCAATTTCCTTGGGAAGGCGACTGAGCTTATTGGAAGCGATGTAAAGCTCGTTCAAGAACCGATAGCTGAAAAGCTCCAATGCCAAGTTCCGCAATCCCTGGCCGCTCATGTCCATGTTATGCCAATCCTGCCGTGTAGTCTCCTTCTCTGCAGCCCACGGCCTTCGCCTGTCAACGCCATCGTCCTCCTCATTGTCCGCTTGAGCCCTTAAGCCGACGGGAGGAGGGCCACCTATGCCCCGATTCTCCGACGCCTTCAGTCTCGCGTAGTAGTGAGGTTGTTGCTGCTCAGTCATGGCTGAATGGGCTCGTTCTGATTCCTTGTGCATGCGCAACTGCTCCGCCCACATCTCGTTCTGTGGAGCCGAGCCGCCCCTTGCAGCACCGGAGTGTCCGTTCTGTAGAGCATTCGAACTAAAGGGTGACGAGTTTGATAGAGAGGCGAAGCTCGAGTGGTGGCCGAGGCCGTTGGTGTTGGGCATCCCATGTTCGTGTTGTAGGCTCTGGTGGTGCTGGGCCTGGGAGGGATGTTGGTGCTGCGTATGCTGTTGATAGTTGTACATCATGTTAGGTATTCCTCGCCCAGCACCATTCAGCCGGGCATTATGGCCCTGCTGATGGTTTTGGGAGTACATGCCGGCAGAGTTTTACAGTCTGACAACTTGTTATCCAGCACGAGGGAGGGTTATTTGGGCTGCGCCGGCGAGCAGCTGCGCAGCGAAGTATGCGTGTCGACAATATCGGACGAGGCAGGTGTACTTTTTGGTGGAGGACTGTTCCGGCTGTTGGTGATCATCGGCAGACTTGTTGTGGTCGGCAAGGCTGAGCAAGAGTTATGATCGCGTTCGACCCAACGCGGAGTGACTCGATGATCTCACCCGAAGTTCAAAAGGAGGGAAGGCAGCAGAAGCTCGCGTCTGCGCATGGGTTTGTTTGAGAGAAAAGCTCAGCATATAAGATCGTGGTGTTGCTGGACCGGGCGAGCTCTGCGGGAGTCGATATCGATACGATAGCCTCGATAGCTCGTGGACGAGGCCTCGTGGAAGGGTTGGGCAACGGGGCTTGGAGATGCTGGGGGCAGCGAATTCGGCAGTCTCTGTGCTTCACTGTCGGCGCCGCCAGAGCTAAGCCAGCTTTCGGACCGACAAGATGAGCGGACAGTGATTGACGAAGTCAGAATGGCCTGGCATCGGAGCGTTAGTCAAAGCTTTGAGGGCGAGACACGATGGGAGGGGATCCGAGCTTTCGCGACACGTAGAGGTGTCCTTCCAGCTGCTGCGGGGCAACGCACAATGTGAAGGAAACGCGCATCTAGGCGGGATAATCACTGAAATTTCAACTGATACTTGGACAGAATAATAACGGCCGATATCGACGAGAGTCCGGACATGGAGGCTGAGATGCTGGTGAGCTGCAGCGACAGAGTTGCCCGACGAGCGGAAACGTAATCACGTGGAAGGACGGCCCGCGAGCATGGGCCGTGCGGTAGAGTCACGTGAATCCGCATCGTCACCTGTTTGCAGCAAAAATGAATGGGAGCGGCCGACTCCGAAAGGAACTGAATCAATGGCGCCGTGCTAGACGCTTGCTGTGAAGCGCAAGAGATCGCCCTTCGCAGCGAGTGAATGAATGCTCCGTCAGGTTTGTTGTTAGGTGTGCCAATCATTGAAATGGAATCTCACGACCAAGACAGCCCGGTGCGGCTCGTCCTCTTCTGCCGCCTTGCAGAAGCGGAACCATACGACTGGGGTTCCTGCATCTAGCAGATACAGCACTGCATCAATACATACCTGGTGGGCTTGATCGCCATGCTACTGGTAGGTTCAGCCTCTACCACCAAGAAAAGCGTTCGCACACGCTGTATGTCTCTGGTGGGATGCAGCATGGTTAGAAGAGGAGGAGCCACCTAGACTTGTGGCTTATGGACAACTACCGACGCCACTCACGGGAGCTTCCTCAGCTGCACTGCTAACACGATGATGGAGTGAGTGTACAGATGGTGAAGATTGTTGATGTCCAAGAAGGATGAAAGATCAGCGGTCTCGTTCAAAAAGCGTATCCCAACACACGCACCGTCTTTCAGGCCGCTATGGCTCATTCTTCACATCGACTCAGGAACCTATCCTCTTGGGGGTCCCAAGGCACCTCATGTAATCACCAAATGTGCTTCAACGAATCATGTTGATTTCTTTCCCCAAAGAGCTGGGAATTCATAGGAGACGGTACTTGAAAGGTCCTCAGGGTGGCCAAGGCGATCGGACACACGACAATCTGGGAACGTTCATCTTACAGCTTTACATCAAGCAATACTAATACATAGCACCTCCGGATACTTACCGCTGAGGCACGAGACGGACCAGCCAAGAAGAAGCGAGGAATTGAGGGATCAAGTGAGACGGCGCAAGCTGCCCCTCCCGGTGACGGTTTGCGTTCCCGAGTGGAGTATGGCGCGCGCCCGATCAGTCTTCACCATGTACTCCACACCGGACCCCGGACACCCGATCGCAAGGACCCGGGACGAGGAGCCGAAGTGAAGGTAACGGGCGTCGAGCATGCATGAGGTTGATGCATATTCCTGGGCCATGCTAGGCAGCGTTTTGGGCTTTACGCTTCCAACCTTCCAAAAATGGCATACCACGGAGCGAGGCGGTGGTGCCATCAGCGAGCGCGTAACTTTCGGGAACAGCGTCGAGTTGTTTGGGGCGTCGACGGAAAAGCAACGAATGGACCTGTCAGCGAAGGCCGAAGACACCACTCAGGATGTTCTGTGGGCGAGCTAGAGAACAAGAAGCTTCAGTGGCATGACTTTTCAGCATCAGATGGTCACGAACTTGAGAAGATGCAGATTTTGCACCAAAGTATGTACGTACTGTATTTACTGACGCGAAGCAAGGCTCACCCCGGCCACGATGTCTCGTCGCCGGGTTCAAGTCAGCCTGTTGATGCCCTCACAGCGTATTCGGTCCAGCGCGTCCATGTACAGATGGAGCTCGGCATCAGCTCCTCCATGGCTCCATGACCAACCAGAGGAGCTTGTCGGGTTGCAGACGCGGAACGTCAGTATGAAACCCACAAATCGCAAGAGTCCCCAAGCGCACATCAACCACACAGACGGCGCGCGCGTCAGTCAACTTCATGCGGGGGACGCAGCCAAAGGGCTGTTGCTCCACACCCATATCAGACCCAGATCCCGACACTCTCCTTCAAGGGCCGCTTCAGGGCCGAATGGGATCGTCCCCCCGAGGACTAGACAGTAATAAGAGCCCGAATAGTGGGAGATATTGCCCAGCAAGCCGACCGCCAAAAGAGCCAAGCATCCATCGTATATAGAATGTGACACCGCCGCATTTCCAGCCGGGCTCTCTGAAGCTAGAAGCTCTCACCCCGCCTCTAAAGCAAAGCCCAAACTCTCTCGATCTTCCGGAACCTCAACTCGATTCATCGCGACTGTCTGAGCCTCTGACAGGGCCTCGCCAGCACCAGGAACTATCCGTGCCTCGCCCGAAAACATTCTCGTGGCAGCTGATTGTCGTATCGTCTTGTTGCGTTCACCAGTCCAAACCGCTAAGGCGGTCAGCCACAGCATCGCGTCTCACCATGGCATCGTAATCAACGCCATCGTCAACGCCCCGCCTCCAGCTCTGGACACCGTCGATTTAATCAGCAGGAACGCTGACGCAAAGCCGCGAAAAATGATAGCCGTACGCCGGGTATCAGCAGCAGAGTTCCCAGAACGCCCAACCCGGCGAGCAGCGGAAGCGCGTCGGCGGCAGTGAGAAGTGTTGGTAATTAGCACGATCACCGTCGGATACGTCACATTGAGAACCTAACCATCAATTGCTGTTGGCTCACTCACACTGTCGCATTCGGGGAAATACGAGCCTGCTCGGCGAGAAATTTGTGTCCCAAGGCGGGAAGACTGATCAGAAAAGGCATCAGCCATCTCTCCGGTTGCCGGCTCTTTTACCCAAGCTCCGTCACCAACCCAAAGACAAACGGTAAACCCCCCGTCCTACGACTAGGCAGGGCAGAAAGAGAGCCCGGGAGAAGATCCAACGGCATTACGCCGGGAGGCTCCCGCGCATTATAGCCCAGCGTTCAAGGATCCTGCGGTAAGGGAAGGCCAACAGCAAAGCTCCTTTTGACCTCGAGTCAGTCAGGTCAGGCACCGCAGGCAACCTCGCCGGGCGCCAAAGCCCAATTCCGCGGTGTCAGAACGGTTCTAGAAGTCCCAAGCATCGGCCACGACAGTGGGTACGCACAGACACGTACAGGGACACACACAGTGAGCTGCAACGCCCTGCTCGTCCAGGCTGTTAGACCCAGGCACAGCACTATCGCCGGCTCACAGGGAGACTGCCAATTGGTGCCGCTGCTCCCAGGCAAGCTCCTACTCCCCTACTCCAGTGTGCGGCTTGGCGGCGGTGGAACGCTCCAGCTGCTTCAGCCACCCCTGTCCGGTGGTGTAGGTGGCCCTTGTTGGTGGCCCCTGTTCCCCCCCCGTCGGCCGTCCTGCGCCAAACAGGAGAGCCTAACAGGAGAGCGAGAGTCCAAGGCCGCGAGAATGTCGGAATGGGGCGGATTTATCTACGCCTCTGCCGCCCCTTTACCCTCCTACTACTACAATCGACGGCTGCAGCGTGAAAAGGAACGCCAGCCCAGGCCTCACCATCGTTCCAACTCGGCCTCGCGAGCCCTCAAAATCACCAGCAACAGCAGCACCGACTCCCGCCATCTATACCGACATACCAGGACGTCCAGCGGCAGCCAGGCTAGCCGCTCGTCGCACGACTCGTCCCTGCATTCGAACAGCAACAGCCCCGCCGTGGGGGACGACGCCCAGCATCATCAGCCGACGGTGGTGTCATCTGACTCGCGGGTGTCGACGTCAAACACGGCCGCATCAAGACCCTTCCTGGGAATCGGAGGGAGTTCTTCTGGCTCCAACACCTTCTTCAGTCGCACGGGGAGCCACGACAACAACAAGAGCTGGGCTCGTGACCGTCGCACACGACACGACACGCCGAAGCGCCGTCATCTGTTGATTTGAAAAATGTCGCCATGTATTCCGAATTCGAGGCCAGCAGCAAGCCCGCCTCAGGCACCACGAAGCAAATAAGCATTCCATTTACTAGAACCGAGTCCGTCTCGTCGACCAGCGGAACCACCACCATCTCGACCCAAACCATGACCTCGACAGATCCGTCGAATTCATCTGATAATGCCGCCATAGCAAAGCCATTCGTTCTTCGCAACGGACGTACATATTTCAACGACCCAACTCTACCATACCCTCTCCCCAGCGATCTTACCGAGCTTCACCGGCAGTGCCTTCGGACGCTGCTTTTAATACAAATCTATGGCGCGCCCATATGTTCACCCTCAGTACTGACGAATCCGCCCCTCCGCGTACTGGAAATTGCATGTGGCTCTGGCTTTTGGAGCATCATGTGCAATCAGTATTTCAGGGAACGGGGCCACAGTGGAATTTCCTTCACTGGTATTGATATCGCGCCTCTGGCACCCGGAAGCGCAAACACCCCAACAGACTCCGTCAAGCCAGATAAGGACATGAATTGGAAGTTTATCCAGCATGACCTCAGACAAATCCCCTGGCCTTTGCCAAATGAGGAATACGACTTCATAATGATCAAGGATACGAGCCTCATGATGCCGAACTTGCTATACGACCCATTCATGGAAGAGTATCTCCGCATCCTCTGCCCCAACGGCACTATCGAGATGTGGGAGAGCGATGCCGTCATCCGGATGCTTCGACCTCATGTGCCCAGTCCAAAACAAGGCAGTGACGAAGCCGAGGAGCACGAAGCAGTGTCCAACCTCGGGGCTTATATCATGACGGCAAATACACCTCTTTCGGCCCCTCTGAACACATACCTCGTCGAGTACAACCACTGGCTGTCGCGCGCTCTCGAGTCACGACAGCTCACGGCCCTTCCTTGCGCCCTCATTGGCGCCTATCTACTGCAAGAATCCGAGAAACTGATAGAAGTTCGATCGAAGCGCCGGGCTATTCCTCTAAGCGAAGTCCGATGGGAGCGTGAGGGGGTTGGAGGCGTTGTCACTAAGGGTGGGAAGTCGTATGTGGAGATGAAAGGGAAGGGCCCACCACATCAGAAGGTGGAGAAGAAGACACTGTCGGCAGCACAGAGTGCGCTGCGCAAGACGGCACTTTTGACGGTTGTACAGCAGATACAAGCGCTGGAGCCGATTCTTAGAGAGGCGAGTGGGAAGAGCCAGGACGAGTGGGACGTCTGGCTTGGCAAGATGATGGGGGATTTGATGAGCGAGAGTGGAACGAGTTGGGGAGAGTGCCTCGAAGTGGGTGCTTGGTGGGCAAAGAAGAAGCCTGCTTGAGTGAAGGAGATTGACGGGCTCGAAACCCATGAAGCTGTCTACTTGTTGGATGAAAACGATTTGCATTCGGTGTGACAAATACGAGCTGGGAGTTCTGCTATTTTATATGCAGATACAGCCTTCTTGTATGGACTTCAAGTCATCACATCGCTGACTTCGACGGCCAATATATTCCGCCCCCAATACTTTACGCCCCCGGATCATATCGCTTTCTCAAAGTGCGATATCGCTTCAGATAATACCTATGCCCTGACCGTCAGCTAGAGAAACATGAGAGACGAAGTGGAGGATGATGTCAAGTGCCGAAAGGGGCGGGCTACGAATGGACGCTCAACTAGCAGCGATGAAGAACGAATGTGTGTAGGCTTGGAAGCATCGGGAGTTATAGAGGCTGTGTTGGTTGAGGCCAAATAGGCTTATACGATAGAGAAATTGAGGATGATGTGAACCGAGGGAATGGTGGTCCCGATTGTATATGCTGATATACTTGCCCATACTAAGGCTTTCTCCCTCTAGAATGGATGGCATGGGACTTTTGAGTGCACTCTATCTTAGAGGACTATGAATGCGATGATAGGATTTGGATAGGATTGGGTAAGACCTTTGAATAGACGAATAAAAAAATTGATGGCTTGAACTGAATGAGACTTAACCTTGGGTTGACTTGCGAGAGTGGTGCAAGACTCGCGAAGCCAAAGACAAGGTAGTTGAAGTTGGAATCACATTGAAACCAACAGTGCCGCGAAGTATAGCGGAACAAATACAGTGCAAGATTCGTGTGACTTACAAAGCCTCAATCTCTATACGATGTTAGCAACAGAGTAGTCACGCACGATTCATACTATTCACGTACCTTTCTTCACGTACTGAGCCTGAGCGATACCTTGTCTAATCTTGTCCTCGTCACGCTCCGCCGCCTTTGAGGAAAAGGCCTCGTGTAGGCGGGGCTGGAAGAACCGGAAGCCAAGAGGATACTCACGACCGAGAAAGAGCAGTTCTAGATGGCGTCAGCTTGAGAGCGCTGCTCATGAGGACTCGTCATGGACGACCAGAGGCTGGCTTAGCCCGCCGCTGTGCATCAGGGTTATACATGGAAGTTTCCGCTGCACAACGCACCTTTATAAATGGCAATGACTTGCCGTCTTAGCTCGGGGTTGGGAGCCGTCATATCCACGCGTGTTGATGCATCGTGCAACGGCGTGGTCTTAGCAGTTCCAAGCTCGGCAATGAAGATGGAGGATGGATGAAATCATACCACGACAAGCCGGCTCCGAATGGTGGAGACTCCCCCGCGAAGTGCGCCACACCTGCAAGGCTGAAAGGACAGCTTCAGCCACTCAGCGAGTCTCAGCCATTCGCTGGTCTGAGAAAATGCAGCAGCCTCTGCGTTCTTCAATATATATTTTCGCGAAACCATCCGCCAACTCGCCCACCGCGGCGCATACCCTTCAACTACCATGTCAGGCACCGCAGCTGTCGCAAAGGAGGTGAAAGTCCTAGCAAAGAAGCTGAAGAAAGCCCCTTCAGAATTAATCGCCTTAACGAGGATCCCCCCTGCGTTTACCGTCTTCCCGAATCTCCAAAACTTCAGCCCCTTCTATCCTCGCCGGAGCAAGGTCTTGCCCGGAACCAAATCCAATGTGGAACCCATGGAACGAGTGTCGACGCTGCAGCACATGTACCACGACTTAGGTGTCTTGGTCTACGCCGGTGCAACCGAGAAGCAGGTGTGGAAGATAGGGAACATTATAAAGGATGCTCACGTCGAGGATGGTGGGCCGTCTAGGCTGGGTGGCGCGATACGGTTGAACGAAAAGGAGGAAGAGAAGCTTGCGATATACAGGATACCTACGGATACCATTGATGTTGACGAGGACATCTCACCTGGGGTAAGTGCTTCTATAGCCTCGCGACCAGTTCCCTATTTACTAATGCTCGCTATAGGAAGGCATCGTCACGAACTTGGGCTTGTTGCAGCTAGCGAACGAAGCTGTATCTTTGTTCGCCGAGGAGACATTTGCGAAGTTTAGGGAAACAAAGGGGCAATACAAGGACGGCGACCTCTCCGTCAAAGGATCCGACGTGTCCATCGGGGAAGAGCAAATGGCAAGGGGAATCATTCACGTAAGCATGCCACTCTCTAACGTACAGCATCCTCGTGCTAATTATCTGAGCAGCGCACCGTCGACGGCTCCCGCCGACTCCCTGTTAACGCACACATATATGCGCAATGCATAAAGCAGTACTGGAAGGTCAACATCAAGTTCCACGCAGTCGGCACGGGACACTACATCGGCACCGTCAAGATGCACCTGATGTTCTACGAGCCGGACGAACGTTCAGGAAAGAAGAAGAGAATGCACTACCGTCTCTTGCAACCCCTCTTCGATACTCGGGCGTCTCTTCCCTTGGTGGAACGGAAGGATCTAAAGGGCGTTACGAGGAGAGTGTGGCAGCTGGAGCGGGAGATTTGGTCGCAAAGACTGGTACCGCTGCACGAGCAGGCTCTCAAGGCCAGCCAAGAGGTTGAGAACAATGCCAAAAAGGTGGGAAGCGCAGAAGCCAATTTGCAATCCAGCCCAGAACCCGAGAAACCGGTAGGCGGCGAGGCCGAAAAGGCGACAGAAGCGTCTGTGGACGCGCCTACAGAGACTGTAGAGGTGGTAGACGAAGCTGAGCCTGCAAAGTGCGAGACTGTGGTGGAAACGAGGGAGGCTCCTGAAGTGGCAGCCGACGCTGAACAGACCAAGAACTAGGCTCAGTGTGAGATGACACTGTCGTCGAAAATGGCCGCGTGTATATTACATGTAACGACTTGTTTGGAGAGTATGTAAGATATGTAGGAGCAATTGTTGTATAACATGGAAGTCGATATGATATCTCTAGCGGGAGTTGTTTATCACATTTCTGGCCTACCATTTCGTGTAAGAAGACAGCGTATTCGACGGTGCCTACCCATTAAGCAGCAGGCAGTCAATTATCAAATGGTAGATGTCTGTTTCCTACACAAACGAGAAACGACCAGTCGTACTGTCTTCACCGACGATTGCCTTATCTAGCTCGCCATAAAACCTCCAGCGCTACACCACGAAGCATCAAGCGCGGCATCGCAACCCCAACCCAGAAAGGTACCCTAGGCGGGCGATCCCGTCCCCCGGCCAAGCAAGACCAACCGGTGCCGGCAGTCACTATCGGCGGGGAAGCGAGAGAAGGCGAAGAAATACCCCGTTGCTGGCGTGTGGGTGGGATGGACCAAGCTAAGCCTTTGAGGGCTGCATGAAGCGGACGATGATACTGCAAGTGTGCGGGCGTGGTTGGGGCTGATTGGAGGACATGCGGCAGGATGGACATCACGCGCAGGTTTCTAGCGATGCGGGAGAATGGGCGATTTGTTCTGGCTCTTCTGTGAGGGATCGTCAGCGTCTGAATGGCGGTGTTGATGCCGATTGTTGGCGATGATGCCTTTTGTTGATGTTCAGTCCAGCTTGCGGTTGCGTGTACCTGGTGGAATGGATGTCAATATCAGTACTTCGTACGGTTCAGTTGCCGCAACATGAATCCACCAGGTATTCAATTTTCCAAGTCCGAAAACTAGCAATAGGAGTCTAGAAGAGCTGGGGCTTCCTTACGCGTCTGTACAACTCATCGTACAGTACAATACGAGGGGCATTCGCAAGTCGCAGATACACAAAATCGAGTTACAGCCAGCAGACGCAAGCCTTGTGCTGCATGGCGTTTTCAACCAACGACCCTGCTTTCCTTTTTCCTTTTTCCTGCCACATATGAGACTTCTGCGCTGACAGATGACATGAAACGCTCTGTGCTAGCCGACTAGCGAAAAGAAAAAGGTTGGTGGCGGGCAGCAAGCGGTTGACGACGATCTGCAACATTTACTCACTACTGCGCCAGCAGCGTCGCGAATCAGCCCACGCAGCAGCAATCATTGCCCGAATGTCTCGTCCTCGTCTCATCCCAGCGCTTCACACTACTAGTCGGTAGGTATCTTGTACTCACCGTCTTTCTCATTGCTCCCGCAACTGCAACCTCGTGACGGCGAAGCATAAAGTCAAGCATCCTGTTTCTAGTACTTATTAGTGCGCAACACGGTGCATGGTATGCATGATGGGGTAGGGAAGCAATGAGCAGCAAGCACAACTGCCGACGGAGTCATCATCCGAGGTGCAAATCCGGCCGAAGAGGAGGGGAAGGGAGACTGGGGGGACCGTGAAGATCTTTGCCATCTCCCGCCTCCCGCGACTTGGGACAAGCTTCAGCGGGCGGAGATGAGAATTACGAGAACGACACGTGAAGCCGCCAAGCTTTTCTCGCACCCATGAAGCGCCGGCAAAAGGTACCGGGCAGCAAGATGGCGAGGAGGCTCTGTCGGGAAATAAACGCCTAGTCTGTGAATAGGCGTAAGGATTTCCCTTACCCCCCTTAGGGCCTGATCCATTGGAATCGGCGGTCTGTCCACGGGGGGGCATGGCTTCAGGGCACGTCCCGGGAAGAACTCCAGATGGTCGACAAAGGCTGGGAGGGAGTTTTCTAATCCAACGAGCCAGGTTCCCTAGTGGGCAGAGTCAGGGCAGAGAGACCCAGGGTCAGAGTCAGCGGACGGGAAGAAAGATTGGGGGCAAGGTTGGGGGCACTTGGGGCATCGCGAGACTGCCCTGGGAGCGCCACCGTGCTGCTCGGACTGTGTGGTGTCGCGCATAATATCGAGCTGTTAGGCTGTCGAACCAGCACCAGCAGCAGCAGCAGCAGCAGCAGCAGCAGCAGCAGCAGCAGCAGCGATGAAGCGAGCAAGGAAGACGACCGGGAGCGGAGACGCTGGGACGCGACCGATGCATGATCGGCGGTGCTTTTGGCGACGACGAGGGGTCCCAGACAAGGGTAGCCCTAGTATGAGATGGATGGCTGGAGAGAAGAATACTTGGTAGATGTGCTGTATTCGTACACGATCGCGAAGGAGGGTTTTGCAACGAATAGTACTAGCAAGATAGATCAGTTGGCCTGGCTTTGCTGGACTGTTGAACTGTTGTTGGCCGTGTAGTTACCTGCCTACCTTACCTTATGCAAGGGAATCGATGAGCCGGCCGTGCGAGATATCCCGGGCCGGGAGGTTGAGATTGAGATGGAGGTTGGCCGTGCTAGCAGGGCCCTTGTTGTTTTTCCATGGATTGTTCGTTTAGGATTCAATGTCATCAGTGATGAAACAGCCAACCACGCACGCGCTAATATCCCCTGCTGGGCTCTTTGTTGTCGCTCTCTGGACCGCGACCGCTTACTGTAGACTCCGTGTCCGTTTATCCGCCCTATTTCCCTATTCCCATCTCCGTCTATTATCCGCTTTCGCTCTCGCTCTCGCAATCGCTCCTCTTGAGTCGCGCGTCTTGAGTCTTCTTGACTCATACCATAATATTCGTACAGTATCCACCGCATCAGGTACCAACTCCCTTGGGCATTCCGTATCTAAAAGACTTCAGGAACGACGCGCCCGGCGAATGTTCCGGCCGACCATCCAAAACCTTAACGTCCGCCCAGCTCCCTCATTCGTCCGTTGTCTTGCCATCCCACCACGTCTCGAGGCCGCCTCGACGCCCAGCAATTGGTGTGCTGCTTTGGGACGGTCTTTAGCTTCGTGGCATCTGATGATTATTCTGCACTGAAGACACTGGGTTGAGAGGCTGTTGGCTTTGGGGGTCAATCCGGATCTTCCGGTGTTTGTAGTAATTAGGTCGGTACCCCAGACAGGTCATTGTTTCAGCAAGGGATCAAGCGATGGCGTGCGCGTTATTTCCAACTACGTACCAAGGTCAAATGAGTATCTGACAGGTAATCGGGTTTAGTGGTTGAGTGGTATGGTGCTGTAAGATTCATCATCCTCAATATGAAGAGGCGAACTCAGAAGCGGGGGCTTGTGATCAGCAGTCGCTTTGCGCGAGAGAACGCCAATGGTCTGGTGACGGAGCCAGATCGCCATGGCCCATAACCCATTGTCACCAGCGCAGTATCAACATGGCTGGCCAATTTGGCACCACTCTCGGCGTTGAAGCGTCTCGATAGAGTTATGGCTCAGGAATGCTGCCTGTCACCCGCTCATCTGGCCCCCAGGATCGGACAATGGGCATATGCACAGTGGAACATCGTGCGATAAGGCTGGCCGGGTGCTAACAACATGCTTATTATGTAGCTACAACCCGAAAGCATCGGATGAAGGGGTTTGTTACCTTACTTGTAGATGGCTATTTTGCTTGGTTGCAAATGGGCTGCCAGCGACAGGTCCCCGTCGAGCAATAGCAGCCATCTCCTCGTCTCCTAGATTTTATGATTAATTACTCACCGGTCATCGACATCGTTGGATCTGTGTCAGTCAGTACATGGTGCTTTGCATACATCACGGATCCGTCCATTCACCCGTTCATAAACGTTGTCCGTGCTTTATAGACACTGGGGGTTGGTGCTGCTTGCGTCTTTACCCTTCAGAGCCGCTCGCCCATCGCGTACGACGAATCCATGTAGCCAAGTGTTCAATCCTTTCTCCAATTGAATTAGATACTTAGCTCCCGTATACTTGATTCCTGCGCGTTTTCGAAGCCAGAGGCCCAAATCAACAAATACCATGGCAAACAGCTAGACTCCACATCAACACTACCTATGATAATTGCTGTATGAATAGGCCAACATTTGATACGACCCTGGCTATAATCCTTCGACGCTTGCAGCCAAAACAACCAGGCTTGTCGCTCGACGGGCAGCCAGTCGTTCAGCGCCGATACCCACCGATACTTGCCGGTTCTCCAGATCCCCACCAACGCCACCACGTCTTCACGCCTCTTTAGCGCCCATCCAAGGTAGATCCAAGTCACTCGTGGACCCCTCCAGCGTCTCGGCCGGTGCAGGAAAGGCCAGGAAAGGCCAGGAAAGGCCAGGAAAGGCCAGAAAAGCTCCATCCACTCCGTCTTCAGCGCTTTCAATGGCCCCAGTGCCCCCAAAACACAGTGCGAGCAGCTCTCCCCCGCTAACGCTTATCGCCCGTTCCCGTCCATTTCCATTCCTCTCACTTTGTCAATGAAATCTCACACCTCAAAACCACACACACGCACATCCACAATCCAATACGCAGTCGCACGCAGCAACCCGCCTCGAACAACGACGCCCTTGCGCCTAAACGCTGCGTCCTTCTATCCTCTTTCGCCAACCACCTCAAGTTTCGCCCCCCCAGTTGCGAGGCCCTCCAGCGGCCGAACCGGGAACCCGTGCTGTCGAATGCACATGTCGACTCCGAATTCTACCGTCGCGACGACCCGCCTTGTATCACTGCCGCCGCCCAATCTCGCGCGTCCACCCCTTGGACGACTCTGACTCTACTGAGCGACGCTCTCACCACTCCTGCTGCCGTCCACAGAGACACCCCGTTCCCCTGCTGGTCCTGGACCGACAAGGTCCCCGGGTCCGCCAGACTGTCTGTGGGAGACGTCAAGACGCTGCGCATGCCTCGCGCTTCGAGCTCGGGCAAGCGACAGCAAGGCGCCGTCAGCACTCGTGATTCTCGCCACGAGAATGGGCTTGTAGGCCCGACCAAGCGACTTTCCGGAAAGAAGAGCCAGGGGCATCTCGACGGCTCTGCTCGCCCGGCTGAAAATGCCGTCGCTGGGAGTGCAGGGCCGTCGTCGATGCCTGCCATTCCCATCAGCTTCTCGAATTGCACTACCAATACTCCCGACGTCGCCCGCAACGACGCCCGTTCCGCCAATAACGCCGTTCGTAGGTCCTCGCTGGGCAACTCCTCGGTCGCCTCGTCCGACTCGGGCAACTGCAACATGACTTCCAATGGCATTGTCGATGCGGTCCACCGTCAGATCGACGTCAACGCCAGCAAGAACGTCGATGTCCATCGCGACTCGGGCCCCTTCGATTTCGCCACGAGCGTCCTAAAGTCGCTCCCTGTCCAGGACACTCTCGCTATTCTTATATTCCTCATGAACGTACCTTCCCTCTCTCTTTCCGCTCTCTATACCATCTTCACCTTCCTCACCTTTGTCCCGCCAGTCACGACCAGCTCCGGCATGAACATCAACCTTGCCGAAATCTTCGATGGTAACTCCACGATGCCCTCCCTTGTGACCGTTCTATGTATGGATTTTTTCTTCCTCTTGATCTGGTTATTTCTGTGGGGCCCCATCCAGGATGCCATCCTAGATTTTGCTAAACCAGTCATCGCTATCACGCTAGGAGGAGGAACGAGTACAAGAGACGGCACGTCAAGGGGCCTGACCACTTGCTTCGTGTGGGTTGTAGGCACCCATTTCTTTCGAGGGACCAGGGCACACTGGGGTCGAGTTGTTCGCCATATTCCCGAACACTGGCGTATTCCGGCCATCTTCAATAACCCTCTCGAGTCGTCCAACAGCTCGTACGATAAGAGAAGTGCATATGGATGGGTCAGGAGTGTTCTGGCAATACACATCTTAACCCAGGGCATTGTGCGTTACATCAGGGAATGGTATCTGAGGAGAGAAAAGGCGAACGCTCTGTCTGGGCTCAGCGATCCCGAGGCCGGTAAACCTCCCAGCGTGGCCGGCGATACCGCCAACGAGGCGGGCTTTGCCACGCCTGATACGGACACCAGTTTTCAGCCAGTACAGAACGCAGCGACAAACAAAAAACGAAGAAAACAAAGTACGCAGGTACGCCTACAACAACCGCTATGGGCGGCCCTTGCAAGTACCAAGATCGTCATGGTGAAGGAGTACGAGCTTTCACATGCAACTTCCGAAACAGCTGGATCGAATGCGACAGATATTCATAACTTGGGAAATGCTCCTTTCGACACCCAACCCGACCAGATATGGATTTCATACATTGGTAGCGATGAAGTATGCTTCAGCACCAGTCCCTTCTCTGACACCGACCGCGAGACACCGCAATCATCTCGACCCAACGGCCATGCGTCGATGCCCTCTGGTATCGATACATCCAAACCGTTCTATGTCAGGGTGAACAATGCGTTTTGGCAGCCGACCCGCATTTTCCCACTCGAAAATTCTAGCGACGACTCTGAGGATGGCATCCGCTGGACAGGGGATATATACGGACTTCGTCCAGCATCAAAATACGTGTGCGATTTTGTAGACACGCAAACAAACGAAGTTCTCTTCTCCACCAGTATTCGAACGATTCAGGAGCCACTTCGGGAAGCGGATGGGATGACGCCTGCTCCAACTAACGGACGCTCCCTTCGACCAGACTCACCAGCTACTACGCTCAAGACCTCTATCGCAGCTAATGAGCTCAAGTCGGCGGACGAAAAAAATCGACTCAAGACTGCGCGCAAAGAATGGAAAACACGCATCAATGCTCTCAGAAAGGATATCGAACAGACGGACAACCAACTATTGTCAGCCGGGAACCATGACGAGAAGTACAGGAAAAAGATTCTTCAGCACGAAACGCAGAAAGGTCAGGCTGAGCGGGATACTGAAATGCTCGCCGACCAGATCAAGAATTTCGACAGCTCTCCGGAACTCATGGACCGTAAGAAGAAGCTTGAAAAGAATTACGCTGTTGAGAAGAAACATTTCGATGCCGGGCAGAAGGCGTTCAAGGAGCACAAGAACAAGCTGGAGAAAGAGGTCAAGGCCAAGGAGGTGGAGAAGTCTAACCTCAACACTCGACGGAACAAGATAGCCACCCGCATCGCCAAGGTTGAGAACGAGCTTTCCAACATCACCGATGCGAACACGAGGGGTCTCGATGAAGCAGAACGCCGGAACCAAGAGCGTGCCAGCTGGCAGGATCATGTGGCAGGTATTGAGTCCAACTACAACGAGCGGCTAGGCGAGGTTCGAACTAGCAACGCTGCGAGGAGCGACTTCGCCATGAACCAACAGATGCAGCTTCAGAGATTTCACGAGCATCTGAACTCTGCCAACGGCATGCCTTACGACCTCCCTGGTCACGAGTCGGCTCACCAGCTAGGCCCAGCATTCCACCCGGCCAATGCCTGGATCAACCCTGGTGGTCCTTCGCATTATTCCTCCAGCATGTGGCCAAACTCGACTGACGTCGCCCTTCCCTCTGTGTCCGCGCCGACGCTCCCCATCATGCCGCCCTTGGCCCACCCGGCCATGTCTGCCTGGCACCAAGCTCCGTCGAACTCGCCATTTGAACAGCGTCCGATCAGATCACGTGGCCGTAGCTCTAGCATGCTTAGTGACGTGAGCGGCCTCACGCAGTCGAGCGGCGAGGACATCTCGTCGCCCATGGCAGCTGAGACCGTACGGTCCATCTGGAACCGGACCGCCAATGGCAGAGGAGGCAGCAGCGGCAGCGGCAGCGGGAGTAGTGGCCACGCACCGAGTCCTAGATGAATTGTGGTTTGGTTCGGTTTCCTTGCACGGAGACAGCGTTTGTACGTCCTGAGTGACTTGGACTGTTGAATAGCTGTTGCGTGTGAATAAAAGCAGCACCTTTGTTATAATCTGTGGTTCCTAATGTGTGCTGTGCATGTCTACTGTCTATTGCCATCGTCTGATACTTCACCATACAGTACACAGATCGAACTGACCCTGCCGAAATCCATCGTTGGCTACAAAGGAACAGCTAAGGACTTTCGAGTACTACGTTTCTCTTCAGCGCCTTGCCACTATCAGCCCTCGATTCTGACAACGGTGAAGACCAGCCTTCAGCCCCTGGCCCCTCAACAACGAGGTGTCTCGAATCGGTCAGTGAATCACTGTCCATGCACGCACTTCCAACTCAACACCCCAGCTCGCCTCACTTTCGTCATTTAATAACCTTCAGCAGCGTTGACGCTCGGACTGCCTCTACATCCTGATAATGATGTCACTTACCTATCAGCAAACGTTTCCCCCGTTTGCTCTCGTGTTCGTGAGTTCACCGAGGGGGCTGGGGCGTTGGGGAGGGTGGGTCCGTCCGGTGAATGACAGAGCTCACTTTCACTTTCGACTCACTTTTCGAAGACGCTAGTGCAGCAGTGAGTTGAGGCGTTCGGGGTCGAGGGTTTGGAGGAAGAAGAGGGTGTTCGGCGCGTGGGGTTTGGTGATGCCGCGATGGGGCCGGCTGGTTCTGAGGATTTAGCAAATGGATTGGGAGTATCGCGTGTTTTTGCAGAAACGGTGGAGGAAAAACAGGAGTGGGAGTCAATATGGTCTTTGACAGGAGGTTTTCAAGACGAGAAGCTTATGAAGAGCGCATTTAGGTCAGGACAAGCGCTTATGTTATTTCAGGCTGCGAAGGGGGCGAACGCGCAGAGACTCTACTGCAAAGAGCGAGAGGTCTCTGGGGTGCATCCTCTGATGGTTTCTGGGTTGCCAGCTTGCACCTCCTATCTTCACAAAGATGTTCTGGGAATGGCTGTTGAATAGTTGGACAAACGACGGCATCTCAGTGACAGCATGTGGTGTTCTCTGAGGAACAACTACTTGCTCAACAAAGGCTTGGTTCCAACACCACAAGGCTCGAGGAATGCCTGAAAACCACCCTCTTCCCATCTAAGATATCCCCAGATACTACCTGCTCAAGGAGCTCTGTACATACGAACAAGCCTTCGTGTGAAAAACTCCCGTGTATCACGCAACGATCCCTCCAGTCCCAGTACCTTGCCCTTCAGCTCCCAAATATCCGCCCGCAACTTGATATTTTCCACCTTCAGGCTGTAGTCTCGATGCTTGACCATGTCCAGATCCCGTTTCGCCCTGCGTACGTCTGACTTGAAGCCTCTCTCCAAGTAGGAAAATCTGTCGCTGGCGTCCCGCTCTCGTTGTGCTACCTCTTTCAGACCCTCTTTCGCTTTCAAACGCAGAAAACTCTCCGTACGTCGCTGGAAGACATAGTAGCGGTGTTCGAGTGGATCGCTGCGGTGGTAGTAGAGTCGATTCTGTGGAGATAGAGCGTAGGACGTTAGTTGGTGGATGGGTGGTAAGGCGGGAAGGGGGCTTACTGGGAGACGGCGATGCTTGCAGACTCGGGGGTTTCCTGGGGGCTCTGAGCTCGACGGTTTCTCAGCTCCTAAGTCTGGCGATATTTTCCGCTCTGTAGTGGCGGAGTCCTTAGTAGCTAGGTTTGAGACTGGGTTGTGGACATCTTCGGATGCAGAGGCGTGAGTGTCTTCCGAAGCCTTCGCAGTCTGCTCCGCGACGGCACAAGCTCGTCGAAGAGCTTCGGATACCCGGCGGAGCTTCTTACGACGGTGGGGGCTGAGTCGATTGCGAACCATGGTTTAGGTTGTTGGGCTGAAATCGTGAAGTAAGGTGTATATCGTGAGGCTAGGTTTTCGAAGTTCCGCTGAAGACGGGACAGCAAAACGCTACTTCACCAGAACACTCCCGTCTTCCACCCAGTTCCAAAATCCTGCAAACCAGCAACTCACTTTCTTATCATCTAAACACCTCTATAGGCCATCTCCTGAAGCCTGGCCTTTCATCCGCCCCGCCCAGCCCCTCGCAATGCAGGCGCGTCTCCACCGCGCAGTGAATCACTGTCACTTCACAATCGAAAGTGAGGCTTCACTCAACAAACGCAGCCATATCACGTCACCTATCTATTGATACGTCAAGACAATAGAGGTGAATTCAGCGCTATGTCTGACTAATGCCAGCAACCACCCAAGCCCATATGACTATAAAACCCCTTCTCCGTCCCCAAACTGACATCTTTTTTTCTTTCCTTTCCTTTCTTCATCACACTTTCGACTCTCGAGCTTCTACTCTCGAGTCTTCCGCTCTTTCTTATATCCTCTCTCGCCAGGTCTTCTCTTCTTGCAATCTTGCATTCTTTCACATCCGTCTTACTTCACTCTCTTTCACAACCTGCCTTTCCTCCTCCACCTGTTTGCAACACACATCACTCTCGACAGCATCATGGTCTTCAGTACCGATGCAAACATGGGCCACAAAGATTGCTCTTCGCCTTCGGTGAGTTGAGATTTCTTGTTTCTTGTTTCGCAGTCACTTTCTTTCGACCTTCGTCGCATTCACTACAAGGTTCACTAGCCCGTCACTTCATTCTGCAACCGCCCCCTTCCTACTTGCATTAACTCGCCAGAACTTCCAGCTCTTGTCAGATCTCACAAACAACACACTTGTTCTCGTCTTCCCGTTCCCTTTTACTGACCAATACGATGCAGGGTCCGCGCGAACGCGCTGCTCTGGCTACACACAACCTCCGGGTAAGGGAGCAGCAAGCATCAACTTTCATTGCATCGTCACTAACAAAAACCACACAGTCCTCCGACATAACTTATACCCACGGCCTAGGAGAACCCTTGAACAGTATTGTAAGTCTGCACTTTCTTTTCATCCACTCTCGACTGCACTTCTCCATGATGGACCCCTTCTTCCCCGCCGGTGAGACCACAGCAGAAAGCTACCTCTGCGTCGACGACCTTGGGTCTGTACTCTGTTCTCAGATACTGCTCTTGGGTGCAGAGGTCCCGAGCTGCACTTTACGATGTCTTGATGGCGGCCAGCGGCTTGCTTCAGGCTTGCTTCCCCTCCCCATGCGGGTGGCCACTGTCTCTGGACATCTCCGAGCCTAGCTCGGACCGCAACTCGGGTCGCTGAAGGCGATTGGGAGTCAACTGGGGAAAGAGAAAACCTGTCTGCGATTGGGCGTAAATCGGGTGGGATTCGGCCGCACTAGTGGTCCTTGACCAGACACCAAGGTTCTCTGCCAAGCTCAGCCTGGCTTACCCCTTTTGACTCTCATGTCCGATGTGTCCATGCCAGTCTATTCCGAATTGTACAGCCCACACAGCCTAGAAGCGTCTATGGCTGTGAAGTTTGATCGATCAACTGTGGGGACTTGTCCAGATGTCACTTAGTGTGTTCTGGGGCTGGAAGCAGGGTTCAGATGCGGCGGCCTGGGAGACTTTGACGTGCAGATCGAGAGGCAGACTTACTCAATTGAGGTTCCCTTGCTGACTGGATGCGATTTTCTCTTTAGCTCAGCGACCTCCTCAAACAACTTGCCGAAACTTGCGCTGCCGTAAACGAACTCACCCCACGCGTCGACAAACAACTATTACAGCCATGCGATACACACGCATATGACGCGAATTTAATAACACGAAGATCTAAGACTCTTGTGGCCCAGGGTTCATTATTCGACGTGAAGGCTCCGACTAAAGTAGAGCAAGTAGATCACATCTTTTGTCAAGGCATCGGCATTCAATGTTCACCAGCAAGCCAGGCAGGGTGGATTCAACTTCTTTATTCGTTAAGGTGTCATTAAGGGGTATATCAAGCACAAAAGCGACCTTTCCCCTAACTCAATCTTCGGCAGCAAATTTGCAGGCTATTTCGTTCTACTTCAGCCTCCATCAACGACAGGCCTCCAGGGCCGACTGAGTTTGCCCCTGTTTGAGACTGATATGGTAAGTCTTAGGCACAATGCCAAGTCAAAGGCATAGTGCGAAATACCACCACGGCCTTGGGAGTGTTCTTACCTAGGCGGCAGGGCTCTCTCCCGCTGGCACCGGCTCGTTCTTCTCGTCGTGCTCGTGGCCCAGCTTGGTCTCAATATCACCGCGCTCAGCACGGCTAGTCTCCATGGTGACAACACGGGTCTTCCAGGCTGGAGTCCCGATGTATTTGACGCCATGGGGATCCTCAAACATGGCTTCCGTCTCTTCCAGAGTCTTGCCGGCCGTCTCGGGGAAGAGGAAGAAGACGTGGATGAACATGGCAAGGTTGAAGGCTCCGAAGATGAAGTAGGTCTTGTACCGAATGTTCTCAAAGGATGGAGGCGTGAACAGGCCCAGAGCCGTGTTGAACGCCCAGTTACCGGACGTAGCCAGCGCGACACCCTTTCCTCGCAGACGCAGGGGGAACAGCTCCGGAGGGTAGATCCACGACACAGGGCCCCAGGTTGGCGCGTACGAGGCGACGAAGAGATATGTGCAAGCGATGAGGCCCTTCGCAGCTGCCCCCGAGACCTTCATGGACTCCTCAGCAACGCCATCAATACCGCCGGGTACGACTACGCCGTGAGCCGCCAGGATACCACCGTTGGCAAACATGAAGGTGGCCATCAGGAGAGCACCAACTAGCAGAGTCGGACGGCGGCCCCAGCGATCGATCCAAATCAAAGCCGGAACCGTCATGCAGACGTTGATGATGTATTGGATCGACGAGGCCAGCAAGTTGGCGTTTCCGCTGTAGCCCGCCATGGCAAACACGTAGGAGATGTAGTACACTTCAAGAAGTCAGCAAAGGAAACAATAGACATTCAACAGCGAAAGAACCTGCTTACTCATCACATTCATTCCGGTCAGTAGTTGAACCAACTAATGTATTGATCTGTCTAAAGAGCTAAGTTGGTTTCTAGGGAAGAAGGGGTATGTTATATACCCCTGATATCTAAGGGAAGGTTCTAGTATGATTGATCTAAGCTGCTGCAAGCAGCTTGCCCCATCAATCATGCTCTTGTGTATACAAAGAGTAACAAAGAGTCCTTTCAACACTCCCCCTGACTCGCAGTTTCATCTGTGTCATATTCATCCGATTCCTTCGGTAAGTCCTCCTTCCTGCTGATGTGTACTATAGAATGTATTTCTGGTGTATTTACTATGCCAGCCATTCTTGTAAGTTCATCCACTTTTATTTTTGGAAGTGGTTTTGTCAAAAAATCAGCGATGTTGTATTTGGTGTCGACTCTTCGTGTGTCCAGTTCGCGTGTCTCAAGTACTCGTTCACGAATAAATTGGTATCGGATATCGATGTACTTTGTTCGGTTGTGAAATTCGGGGTTTCTTGTGAGCTTCTTTGCTCCTTCATTGTCGATATACAAGGGGACGGCGCCAACTTGTACCTCTGGAATCGCCAGATCGTTAAGGAAACTTCTGATCCAGATTGCTTCTTTTGATGCCTCTGCAGCGGCCACATACTCAGCGTCTGTTGTGGATAGAGCAACTGTTCTCTGTCTTTGGGATGCCCAGGATATTGGCGCGCTGCCAGCATGAATATCCAGCCTGTCGTGGATCTTCGTGTATCAACGCATCCTGCATAGTCTGCGTCGACAAACCCTGCCAGGTTTATCCTGCCGTCACCTTTCTGGTACTTCTATCCTTTATTTTTGGACTTCTTTAGATAGGCGAATATCTCAAGCAAGGCTTCTATGTGATCTCGAGACGGTCTAGACATAAAGCGGGCGCAGTAGTTCACTGAGAAACTGATGTCTGGTCGGGATTGGTTTGCGAGGTAGATAAGAGATCCAGTCTTCCGTTGGTAATCTTTCAGAAACTTGTCATCATTCACGGGTTCATCTTTTCCCATAAGTGTAGATCCTGGTGCCATGGGTACGCTTTTTTGTTTGATGTTCTTAAGGTCGAATTGTCGTAGTTTTTGCTCGATGTACTTTTGTTGGTGTACTAGGATTCCGTCATTGTCTTGAATAACATGCATTCCCAGGTAGAAGTCACAGAGTCCTTCGTCCTTCATTTTGAAAGCTGAAGATAGTCGATTTTGGACTTGTGCTGCTGCTTTGTCGTCTGGGGCCAAAATCAGAGAGTCATCGACCCAGACTCCCATGATAACTTTCCATTCGTCATGAACAAATACTGAAGAGTCTAGTCTTGACTTCCTGAATTCCCATTCTCGAACTGTCGTCCAGAGTTTCTCGTACCATTCTCTTGGGGATTGTTTCAGTCCGTACAAGGCCCGAATGATTTTGAAGGCTTTTCCTTTAGGTAGTTTCCAACCTGGTGGGGGTTTCATGAATATCAAAGCATGGAGATCGCTGTTTAGGAAAGCTGATACGACGTCCATCAGATAGACTTTCCATCCAAGGATGGCAGCCATTGCAAACATAATGCGATATGAGGTGGATTTGACAACTGATGAGAAAGTCTCGTCGAAGTCAATGCCTTCTTGCTGTTGGTAGCCCTTGGCCACGAGTCGTGCTTTGTATTGTTTGACCTCTCCGGTCTTGGTCAGCTTCTTCTTCCATGCCTATTTATAGTTCAGTGGTCTGCATCCTTCAGGAATGTCTTTTTCATTGACAATTTCGAAGGTTCCATTGTTAAGATGATATTGCTTTTCCACTTCAGTGGCTTTCTGCCATTCTGAGGCTTCGAGAGATCTCATGGCTTCGGCATATGACTGTGGTTCTGGTATCCGTGCTGGATCGTATTGTAGAAGAAGTACATTTCCTTGGTCGTTTTGTGCAAAGGCCGTAATATCACTGTCAACTTTGGTATGCTGCCCATCGGGTACCATGATTCCAGACATAGATTCATTATCAGAGCTTCTGGCCTCGTCAGAGAAGTCGATTCCTGAATAGTGATTGTAGGTTGCTCCCGACAGTAGGATTGCATTATCGTTGTGAATCCAGACCGTGTCGAATCCCTCGGTGGGATAGATGATTAGGCGTTGTTCTGTAATCTGCGCAGTTCCCTCGTGGATTTCTTCGACCGGCATGATTACTCCAAGTTGGAGGTCCAGTCCTCTTTCGTTTCCCCACAGATTCAGTACGGCAGCTACTTGATCAACAGTGAGATTATTGAGGTTTTGCAGTAACGACCCCTCGAGTCGACTCTGCATCTCATCTCCTCGCAGTACCATTCTCAGTTGATCTGTGGTTGGTGGGATGACATTTTCCAACTGGGCTGCAATGCTGTTGACTAGTGCATAAAGTCCACATTTGTAGTTATCGCCTAATGTTGGGATGATGTGATATTTTCTGGGGTTAGGTTTGAGGTTCTTCATGAAACCTCCCCAGTTGCCTCTTCTTCTGAGGGTATCCGCGGCTCGCTGGCCAGAACCATCGTTTATCTTGGGTGCCACGTGTTGTTCCTAATCTGTTTTGAGGATGCTCTTTCCTTTATCATCCAGAGTGAAGGCGGCCACGTCATATTTTTCGAAATGGTCATCTTTTCGATAGATACACAATGCCTTAGAGTTTCTATAGCCTCTGACACAATGACTGCAGGGTTGGTCTCCATCGCACTTCAAGTCGGTTGCCATTTTCGTGGATTCTTTACTGCATCGAAAACATAGATCCTCTCGAGTTATGGCCAGCTTTGCTTTCGACTTTTCTTTGACTGGGTACATTCGAGTGAGGAGTCCCTCCTGTGCTCCGTATGTGCAGTCGAGGTTGTTTCGAACACATCTTCCACAGGGTGTCCCTTTATCGCATGTCATCGCTTTGCCCTTGCATGCTCGGCACTTAGGTACATCTACACTGCTTTGGCTGATGCATAGTGCTTTGTGTTGTACGCATGCAGCGCAGGGTGTATTGCCGTCGCATGTTCTGCGTCGTTTAAAGCACTGTAGGCATTTGTCTTTTTTGGCCAGACTGTTGCGTCTGTTCGTCTTTCCTCTGTTCATGCGAATCAGTTTCTCTTCTGCCAGAGCCTCGTATCTGTCTCTGATCTTGCGACGTTGCTCAAGCAGGGCGGGGTCGTTGTAGTCAACTACTGGTCTGCATAGAGTGGTCCTCGATGCGCAACTGTTACACCTGGTCTCTGTTTCTTGGTCTATCCAGAGGCATCTTCTCTCGTAGAGGTAGCAGTTGAGACACGGCTTGTCAGTTTCACCCCCATGCATTAGGCTCTTTGCCCACTTCAGTCGTTTTTTCTCTTTTTCGACTCCTTCCATATCTGATTCAGGTTCAGACTCGTCTGGTACAACAAACCCACTTTTTGACTCAGTCAGACCGGCAAAGAATCGAGAGACAGTCTCCCCCTGACAGTCACTGTCCGTTTCTTGGTCTTCAGTGTCAAGACAGAATGGTCGTATGACGTCAGCATCTTCACCTTGAGGGTTCTCCTTGTCGTGATTGTTTTCATGTTCGATGTCTTCGCCAAAGAAGTCCTCATCGTCTGACTCCTCGTTGTCTGCTTCGTCTGGAGATTGCAGTGTGTCTTCGTTTCCTTCTTCTTCCATTTCGGGTTCTGACTCGAACCACAGTTGTTCGGCTACTTCGTCGTTGATGATAGGTTGTCCGACTTCTTCCTCTGGGGTGGTTTCCGTGTCGTTTTGCGTTATCGTAGGGGATTCGGAGATAGCCCTCTGTTGTCGTTGACCGAAGGATTCTCCATTATGAGGGTCGTCAAGTCCCTGACCTTGTTGTACGCGCGCCATTCCCACTCGAAATACATAATGCTTGTCGTCACTGTACACGTGATAGATAGACTCAGCTTCGCAGCCAACGAAGTATCCCACCCAGCCTCGAGGATGGTGTAGTTTTGGTTTACCGAGTCGATCAGTTTCCGGTGGAAGAGTCACATATATTCGGCTTCCCCATACGGTTTCACGTCTGAAAATTGGTTTGATGTTGTAGACTGCTTCCCAGGGTGTTTTCTTGTCTTTGAGAGCTCGAGATGGTGACCGGTTTTTAAGCCACACTGCGTACTTTATGGCTTCTGGCCAAAGGTTTTCTGGAATTGTCGCTTCTCTGATGGTTTCTAGGGCCTTTTCTGTGATTATTTTCGAGATTTGGCCAGTGACTGTGATTTCCTGTATCATTGGTGCTGCTTTTTCCCTGATGATGCGATTGACTCTTTCGTGTGTTCCGCCCATGTAGTGTGTGTATGGTATCGTAGGTTCGAAGGGGATATGTTTCTTTTCCAGCCAGGTGCCAATAGGTCCAAGCCAGAATTCTCCGTCAAACCGATATCCTCGGATAGTGATATTGTGTGTGGTTTGGATTTCGTAGTGTATGTGTCGAAAGACTTCTGGCAGCCTTTTCTTCTGTGCGAAGGGTTTGCACCAGGTGAATCTTGTTGCATCGTCTGTGGCAAAGTAGAAGTAGATGGTGCCGTCAAACCCTTCTATCGGATACGGGCCCCATACATCAGAGTGGATAAGGCCTCCCAAAGCATCATGTCGACGGGTAGCAGGGTCTCGTGGTACCTTGACCAGTGCTCTTGATGTTGCACAGACGGGGCAGATTTCTCCCATTTGAGCCCTGATTTGTTGTTTGGTCAGTGGGATCCCGACGGATTGATCCAGCAGATTAACCATGTTCTGGAGTCCAAGATGTCCCAGGCGCCTGTGCCAGAGCCAAACAGGGTGTTCCAGGTTGATATTCCCGACGAATGATTCATCACGGGTTGGTGGTTCTGTTTTGTCCAAGTCCACGTGGAATAGCCCACGGATTAGAGGTACGAATCCTTTCTCGATGCCATCAAGTTCAATAGTCATGCCTTGGTCGTTCCATTTTCCCTCCAGTTTGGCCCTTAAGGCAATGTACGAGAGGGAGACAATGTTGTACCTTGCTCCGGGAGCGTAGGCAACTTCAAGAATTGTCAGTGGCGTTATTTCACCGTTTGATGCCTTCAGTTGTAGTGTAACCTTTCCTCCTCCTGCAATTCGAAGACCTTGTTTGTCATCGACTGAGGAGACTGAGATTTGGCATGGAGTGAGATCAGTAAACCATCTTCTGTCATTGAATACACATATGTCTGCTCCAGAGTCTAGAATAACAGTATCTTTGTTTCTAGTTTCTCGTTGTTCTGTCAAGAGAATCGAGTGTTCAAGGGCTTTCCCCAAAAGTTCTTCTGTCCATTCCTCAACTACATTGGCTTCTTCCCTTCCTACATCCAATCCTCCCCCTAACCCTTGGTTTGCGTACTCAGACTGGTAGCAAGGGTCAGTGGGATTCTGTTGGTGTAGATTTGGAGAGATCGTACCAGTAGGGTTTAGAGTCTGAAGGAACTTTGGGGGTTCATTGGATTCAATCAAAGCAACAATGCCTTCTGGTTTCTTTGGTGACTTGTCGTTTTTGTCTTGTTTGTGTTTGTCAGAGCCATGACCTTGATCGGTTTTTTCTTTTTCGGCTCTTTCTTTGAGTCGTTTGGGCATTTTATCGGGGTGTGCAATCCAGCAGTCCTTTTCTTCGTGTCCCTTTTTGCCACAGTCTTTATGGGTGCAGACTTTGTCCTCATTTCCCTTGCTTTTGGCTTTGTTGGAGTTGGTGTTGTTTCCTCCAGTTGGTTTGTTCTTCTTGTTGTTGGTTTCTTTAACCAGAAGTCTGTCAAAGAGAAAGTGTAGATCTGGTTCTTCTCCGACATTCTGAGATCGGTGGAAGTCCCAAAGGCGAAGGAAGTCGTCGTAGGAGCTGGGCAGTCCGTTCAGTATGGCCGTTGACATCTGGCTAACTGTGTAGTTATGTTTGTTGCGAAGCAAGTCTTGTCTCAGTTCCCGGTGTTTGTTGACATACTTACTCATAGTCTCAAATTGGCTGAGTTTGAGTTTTCCGATTTCGGTCAGAATCATCAGAGTTCCATGTTCCGTGGTAGTACCGTACGTGTTTTTGAGATATGAAGTGGCATCATGAGGTCGAGAAAAGTCCTCTATTTCCATAGCAATAGATGAGGACAGGGATTTGATGAGTAGTGTTCGTGCTTGGCGGACCTTGCTTCTTTGTCTTTCCCATTTGCGGTATGCCGTTTGCCACAAAAACAGGCTTTTTTGAGTGTCGATTCGTCTTTCAGGTACCTCGGCTTTGTCGTCAGTCTTGCTTGTCGTGGTAGCAGCTCTGGTACTGGGTGGTTTGTAGGGTTCTGGGTGATACACCACGAATGTGGTTTCGTCGGGTTCAACAAGGATCTTTTCCTCGCCGGTGAACATCGTCCATAATTCGCATATCTTGGCAGTGCGCTCGAAATGTCGGCGCCAATCGTAGTAGTTGGTTTTCCCCTGAAGCTTGTGTTCTTCCAATTCGGAAGTGTCAAAGACACCAATAGAGGTGTATTCGGACATCTTGACAGGCTCAGGTCAGGGTGTTTTATGGGTGGGTTCTCGTTTTTCGGCTTTTTCTGGGGACCTCAAACGGTGGTGGATTTGTTCCGTGCTCTCGTTCAGGCTTTGTGGTCGTGAACGGTAAAGATTTTTCGGAGTGCGTGATCTGAAGCACCCGGGCTCATAACCAGTTGAACCAACTAATGTATTGATCTGTCTAAAGAGCTAAGTTGGTTTCTAGGGAAGAAGGGGTATGTTATATACCCCTGATATCTAAGGGAAGGTTCTAGTATGATTGATCTAAGCTGCTGCAAGCAGCTTGCCCCATCAATCATGCTCTTGTGTATACAAAGAGTAACAAAGAGTCCTTTCAACATCAGTTGGCTCCATACCTGCGTCCAAAATGCAGTTAAAGTGCGGTGCAACATGTCAGGCTTGAAAAGGTCGAGATAGGTAACATCGGCATGTCGGCGCTCAAACTCGCACATATCCTTGATATCCTGGAACTCGTACTGCACGAAGGGGTGTTGTGGGTCGCCTTTCCCATGGACAAGGGTCAACACGGCATGACATTCTTCCCAGCGGTCCTTGCGAGCCAGCCAACGTGGGCTTTCCGGCAACAGGAACATCATGCCGAAGAGAATAACGGCGGGAACCATCTGCAGGCCCCACGGGACACGCCAGCTTGCAGTGTTGTAGCCGGTGGAGTTTTGCTCTCCGATGAAAGAGCAGCCATATGAAATGTAGTACCTAGGAAAGCAGAGTGTTAGATAGGGGTCAACGCGGAATAGGAGTAAAGGGGACAAGTTCGCACTTACATTATAAGGATACCAATCGTAATTGCCCACTGTTGCATTCCGATGAAGCGGCCACGCTTGGAAGGGGGTGAGATCTCGGCGATGTAAACGGGGACCTATCTGTGTTAGCATGATATACATGATCTGATCAAAGATCTAGCACAAACCTGAGAACTTTCGACGCCGACGGCGAGACCGTTGACGACACGGCCGACGACGAGCATGCCGATATTCTGAGAAGCGCAAGAGAGAATCGATCCAACCATCCTATCGAGCATCAGCTAACTTGCCCCATGGATCATATCTACTCACAACGGGACTTACCAGATAACACAACCCAACATGATAGACCACTTTCTCCCTAGCCGATCAGACAGCGGACCAGAGCATAGGGCTCCAAGCCATGAGCCTGCAGCCATACTGGCCGTAATACCGCCCTGGACGAGCGAGCGCGGCCCACTGCAGTCGGGATCATCGTTGAAGGGCGGGCCTTTGGGCCCCTGGTTAAAATAGCACTTATAGGAGTTCTCTGAGAGCTGGGCCGATACACTGCTTATGTCGAACTGACCAGATATTAGCCATGAGGTACACAACAGGCTTGTTGGGGAACTCAAGTACCCCGAAGAGAGCACCGCCGACGACCGCGACGCCGGCGATAACGTAGATGTTGCCAATTGGCATTTTGTAGGGGCAATCAGTATTGCAATTAGTGTTAGAAACAGTCAGTAAGTATTGTGTAGCTACTATAGCTGATGCTGTTGCTTGGGGTGGTCGCATTGAAAATGGCGGACTTGGCGATGCTTCTTATACAACCTCCAACCATCCATGGTTCGCAATATTCTACCCCGGGCCCATAACAAACAGCAACCCACATCCCCCCCCTTCCTCCCCCAGTCCCCAGAATCCTCTATTTTTTAGGTCTGCTGCTTCCCAAACCTGGAGAATCACACATCACGAGCAAATCAAGTCCCACTCGTCGTCCGTCCGTCGTCAAACATCCCCACTCCTTCGCAACCTCGCGTGCCTCACAGTCCTATGGCAGCGGGGGGAGGCCGACAACGCGAGAGATCGCCGCAGTGAGTGCCGTGACGGGAAGTACATCGCCGAGCATTAGGCCGTCGCCAGGCCCCACTTCGGCGCCGGGCATCAAGATGTCGGCACCAAAATGCCGTGCGGCAAGGGGGCAAGGGGACCATCTGCAGCCTCGCGATTCCTTCAGAACCACGCGCGGCAGATGACGTCGGTGGTGCCATTGGCGGCAGAAGGATTGAGGCTCCGGGGATAAGAAACAACAGGCGAGTAGAAAATGTAGGGCACCGTGACAAAAACAATAGATTATGGGTTCATCTAGGATGCTGCCTTTAGGCGAGAGAAGCCTTCATGTCACCTGTCTCAGTGTGCTGTTTTTTTCTCAGACCGCTTGCACGAGTCGGAGGCTTTGGCAATTCACGTCAGCCCCGTGGTTGGTAAACTCCACAGAAGGTCCGATGTAACGGGCGTGTAAGTCGCATGCGACATTGGCAATGGCTTGTTGTAAACCTTGGCTGTTGATGGTTGTGATGCTTCTCATTGAGCGGTGGCTGGGTATAGATGTTCAATTATTTACCTCCATATGTATGTAAGTATTTAAATGAAAACCCCCTTCTCTGTAACTATGAAACTCCATTATAAAAAATAAAGCTGACTGTGTACGAACAATGAAGTTACAAATCGTACCTAGACACCTTGTCATACCCTTCGTCTTAACATCCTTGACACCCGATCGAAGAAAGAGAAGCATAACTCTCCACACTCGAATATCCGGGGTAAAAGCAACCGAGCCAACTCGACGTACATAGTATTCCGATTAAACCCGGCCTTCAAGTGTTGAAACCCAGAAGCTTGGTTCCCACCATCACGGGATTATCCACGGATGCCGGAATGTCAGTGGGGAAACACCCTATGATCATCGCACATTACAACGTTGTATTCAATCTTCCGTGGGGCTGTCGGTTCATCCGCCCTCCTGATATAGCAAGGCTTTCCGCATTATTACATGCGTAATTGCTTTGTACGCCGGAGTCTCTGGAAAAAGGAACCTTGGTTGTTTGCTACCGCATGGTGTGCTGATGTTGGTAATGCCGCAACACTCATCGCTTTAGCCTCCTGCTGCCCAAAGGTTGCCACAATATCAATATTACCATCACCAGCTCTTCTACATCGTCATCGGCGCCTTTTGAAAAGCTCATGGTTACACGACGACCCATCGCATCTTCGGAGTTCTACTGCAGCCCGAGACTAAACCCCAGTCCCCAGACTATCTCCCCACGACCACTGCTCGGTCAGGTAATGGGGACAAAGACAAGATCTTCTGACTCGGGCCACACTACGCGGCGATCTCGCGTTAAAGCAAAGATCCCAAAGATCATTAATCAGGCTGCACACCTCCAAAAACTCCCCGGACCTCGTGGGTGCCAAGGTGTTGGTCGTCGAAAAGAAAACGTTCGGCTCCGAATCGGCATCCTTGAATCACCGGATATCGGACTTAAGGTGACGTCAATCTTCGACCAGTATGGATGAGCGGGACAACCTGTGATTAGCCTTTCGTACGAGAGAAGCAAAGAAGCATTATGGAATAAACAAGGAACCACAGTGAAAATAGAATTCACCGGGAATAAATCGATCATGATCTCTTCTCTGTATATCACGCGTAATATACCCAGATCTTAAGGTTGTTAATGAATGCCAAGGTATCTTGCCTTCAAGTATCACTTTAAAGATGAAGTCACGGATTACTTTAGGGATTGTGTTCAGATTGGCATATTACTAGAGATGTTTCGACCTCGGGAATAGCAGTGTTCTCAAGTCTTTCTATACTTCGTCCGGTGTTTCCTTTCACCCGCATGGACGCATGGAACCTTCGCGGTCGATGCATGGTACCTGTTTACATGCCGTCTAACAGCGCCCATAGTGCGCCCATAGTAAGGATGTGCAGAATATCATCTAGCCAGCCTTATATTACTTTCCCTCCTGTTAGCCTCCTTGCCTCCCTCCTCCTAGTGTATGCCCATTCTCAACTCCGCAGCCTTATTCGTTCAAACACAAACACACGATGACATTGACATAAGCAGTAATTACACGGAAACATTCAATGTTCTTGTTTCGGTTCTATTCTATGACGGATCAGACTAACCAACTCACCATCCGAAGCCTAGATCGATTGGGCGACCATGCCTGTTTAGCGCCATCTTGCATGCAAGCCCAAGCTGACGACGACCTCCTCATCCCACGAAGCATCCACCAACAGATCAGTCTTGACGCTCTCCTGCCTAGCCCTAGGAGGTAAGTCTAGCTCCAGCGGGTTCCTAAGCAGGCACCACGACGTCCTTGCTTGTGTCTAGCTCCTCCAGCCTCCTCAAATCCATCGGCCTCTCCAACAGCGGGATGACGTAGGGGTCAAAGGTCTGCCAGTATGGATTCTCGAGGTGATATTTCTGGCTCTGCAGAACCGACCCTCGACGTTAGTAAAGGGCTCAAATAAAAGTCCAGAAGGATTAGTCTGAGAGAATCAGATCTGACGTACCGTTTCCTGCGCGTAGCGCTCCACAATCGTAAAAGCGCGCGGGTCCTTGATATCCTGCATGACGAACCAAGAAAGCGTCTCCTTGTCTTGGGAGTAGACGCGGCTGGCCTCAATGAGCTTTGCCGTAAGTCTTGCGAGGCTCTCGTCGTCGGCTTTCGCGTAGAGGTGAACGACGATAGTGTAGACCATTATGCCGGTTATTCCGTGCCTTGCTGTCGGAGTGGGGTGTATTTGAAGATGGTGAAGAGGGGATGTTGGATTTAAGCAGCAGCTAATGATTTTGTTCACACTTGCAATGACTGAGGAATCGTGTCATCACCCCACCATCGAGCCATGGTGCGTTTCATCAGATGAGAACTGAACAACCGCTCGTCCGCCGCAATAAATAATCAATTTTGGCGCCGAAAAGTGTAATGGAAGAGACGATGAAGCATCGTATGTGCTGTCATTCCAGGTGAACTGGTAGCGAACCAGGCGTACCCTACATCTGATTGATGGCGCAAAATACTACTACGAACTCTACCCGTTCAACCATCCTGCGACTCGATAGGGTTTGATTTCAGTTTCCAGAACCCGAGCTAGAAGTGGTCATTTTCTTCAGTGCTAAGTATCTCACTTTGTACTAGACACAGAATAATCTCCCCGGAGCTGCGGATCACCATCGGTTGCAGCCTTCCCAGCATCTTCCCAGCATCTCCGCACTTGGGCTTCGACTCAACGCAAGAAACATCCACCCATGTTCACATCTCGTAATCAGGCCTGCATATTCCTTGCAGAAACCCCCTTCTAGTTGTGGGGTAGTCTGGGGATCATCGTTCACATCTGCGTCTGCCTATCGCCGTTCGGCCCGTCTACGGAGTCTTTGTACTTTGCTTGGAGTAATGCCTCATCGACACGGTACGTAGCGAAAAGTGAGCCACGGGTACTCAAAAGTACAGACTGCAACAGCAGCCTGACTGTTGAGCCGAGTGTGAGAGTACTGTAAAGTCTTACGAAGAATATAGCATGAGATTCGAATTAGCTTGTCCGCCCAACAGCAACACGTCATCTTGTGAAGTACGCGTCTATTATGATCGCTTTCCCTCGTGTCAATTCGGCATCAAATAAGGGTGAGCTGACATAGTCTTCAAAATGGTAGAAGCCTTCTTGAAAACGCCATTCGCCAGTATACTTATGCCAATCCATTGGCAGGAAGGGTTCTGAAAGAATTATTAGCAACGGTATATTGGTTCCTTGTGGTTGGGAGATGGGTCCTTAGACTATATGGCAATACCTTTCCACGGCATACGAATGGTATTGAGCTCCAATCTTGTTCTGTTTACTTCTTGACATTGGCGCAATTGTCACATCGCCACTACCCGTTCTGGGGCAGATCAAAAGCCCTGTAGAAGTTCCCATTTGCCTTTACGTCCCGGTCTGACACTGGATCCCATAGTTTATGCAGAATCGTTCGTCCCGGTCGTTCTTCTTTCTCCCCAAATTATCAGAGTTTCTCTTTCATCACTAGTTTGCTCCAGATAAGTAACCACTTTTCGCACCTAACAATGGTTTCATCATGTGTACGTCCGATCGGACAACGCCATGTGTCGTTGTAGTCTTTTGCATACTTGCCGCAGAGAGCATTATTGCATCGCCGACTTTCAGGGATTGTGGTCTCATCATTCGAGCTTTGTGTGAAGGACCAGGCTTTGTTGAAGGAATGATTGTGGAAGTCTGAGAGTTCGAGGCCTTGGCGGATGCTGTTTAACAAGGCATATGATGCTTCGAGAATAGCATCAATCGTTTATCAAGGGCGGGTCCTTTGGCCAACCCCGGTGAACGGTAATTATCTAGTTGATTTTGCCTGTACTTATATGCTCATCTCCAAGATTAAGTTATGCATGTCTAATGGTTAGTTACTGGCTAGAATGGTAGGTCGCCGAAATTCCGTTAGCAGATCCTCGAAGAATGACGGCAATATCCTTCTTTGCTTAAAGGTTTTGGTTAGGTCCAGACTCTCAGTTGGGCTCATACTCTCAGTCTCAATGTCATTCGGATTGAAGCGCACTCCAAGGACGAGAAATTGCGGCAGTACGTCGTCTTTCACAGCAAATCGACGATAGTGTATCCCCGCTGGCTTACCTTTTGATCGAGTAGCGTTACGGTCATGGTCCAGGAGCCGTTGAGCGCCGCCCATACGGTTGGCACTTGATCCAAGGAATATCCTCGCTTCCGTGGTATTCTGGACTTGGAACCCAGAACAGAGAACCTTGACCGGAGGAGCCCAAAGAGACCAAGCTGACAGCCTGGTTTTGATGTTTTTGCGACCAACAGAGACAGCGACGTTCAGATACGTGAACCGGTATCGTGCAGGGCCTGGGAACGGGCCCCGTGGCAAGTTGAAAAGATCCATGAGCTTTAAATCTCTCTTTCCCAGAACTTGATGTGTTTTTCCTGGTAAACATCGGAAAATTCGTCTTGTCAAGGCTCCATGATTGCTATTTATGGGTATGAGTCTGAAAGCCTGGGTCGTGTCTTGATCCGAACAGAAATAGTAATTGATAAAGAACATAAGAATATAACATATAAGAGATTAGCCGGCTTCTCAGTCTTGACATTGTAGTAGTACAACTTGTAAGAAGGTTGACGCCACGGTTTATTACATGGAGAATAAGGGTTTGTTGGATATCTTCCTTCAATGCTAGCTATACAAATACTGCGCTTTGTATCACACCAGTGGTCGGGCCTTTATACACATCTCTGTAGACAGACACCGCGTAACGCAACGAGAGCATTGATTCGTCGTTGGTAATCAGCATCTGAATGTCAAATCTACCTCACACGAACCGCACTTCGTCAAAAAGGCCTGCCCGAACCTGAACCAAGCTAGCCAGTTCAAAGAGGAATGACTGTAGAACGATGACGTTGGTGATGACATGCGATACCGACACTGTACTTGTGCTTGCGTCTGCTTCGGAGGCTCCTCTGGATTCTGGCGTCTCTGGTGGGGTGTTGCCATCATCTTCATCATCGCTGTCACGGCCAACCGGCTCTGTATCGTCGGTTTCCTCGCTTAGCTTGGCAGCGTCGACGGGTTCCAAAATGGGCTGCCTGTCGAACCTGAGAGGGATAGGCTCGACATTGTTTCCCGGAAGCCCAATTTTCTTGGACAAGATGGTCTGATCAATGGCAGCAAAAGCTGCAACTTGACTAGCTACAGGGTCATCGCGACCGCCATGAGATGACCCAGTGTCGTCTCGAGCACCGCTGGGCGAGTAACTCCGGCCGAGGAGTTGCTCCTTTTGAGGGATTGACACTGACTTGGAGCCTGGAGTCGCGCTTCCGCTCCCAGAGTTTCGGCTGAGCTCCTTGCGTCCTCGTGGGCTACTGGATCGGCTCGGTGTTCCTAGTTCTGACAAAAGGCGATGGGCGAGTCCCTCTAATGCCGACGGGCGAGACGGAGATCCGCTCCGTGAGGCCTCTTCAAAACTGGACCGATCAGGTGTGTCCCTTTGGGCAGGGGTCGCCTTGTGCGTGGGGAGTGCACTGTTGTACATTGCGTCTGCCGTTTGGAATGCCTCTCGGCGCTGTTGTGCTAGTTCGTCAAACCGAGGAATCGTCTTCCTGAATGATATCACCTGGCTGTCTAGATGCTTCAAAATGCCAAGAACGCGTGGAATGGTGGTTTGGGACCATTCTGGTCGCTGTCTACATTTCTTCAGCTCCTTGATTTGTTCAGTCTCGGCGGCAGGTAGTGCCTCAGGATCATTGGGAATAGAAATCCCCTGTGCGTCGTTGCCTTCCGAAAGCTGAGATGTGTCATTTTCTTCATTGGTGTAGCTGTATGTAGCTGGGCTTCGGGCCAGCCAGCCCTCAATTCTCATGTAACCGCATATTGCGAGATCCACCAGCGTCTCCGTCACTGACAGGTTAGTCTCCACCGGGTTGACGAAGAACGTCTCCAGCAAATCGAGCAAGGCGTTGAGAAGGGGGTCGTCTGGCCGGAGGGTGTGATCCCCTACATCTCTGGGGGCACCGGGCAGGCTGTCGGGGATCGCTGGAAGCCTCTGGTTGTTCGTCGATATTCGTGGCGCCACCAGCTTTAGCGAGCACGGATGGCTCTCCATTCGTGCCATTACATCCCTGAGAACAGTCTGGTAAACTTCGTCAAAGTCGTCTTGACCGCCGATCGACCCAGCCAGGGACATGATGTATTCGATCTCCTGCTCGTGTGCCCCCACGGTTCGGTGGAGATTGTGGCTGGGGAAAATCTCGGTCTTGAGGAGAGTGATGACGGCATATCGATGATGCCGCTTGAGGATGGCCGAGACCAGCTGCAGAGTAACATGAATAGTCTGCTGATTTTTTGATCTTAGACAAGCAAGAATAAGATCCACTAGGTTGAACAGTAATGGTGTAGCCGCAGTATCCGACTTCTCGGCCATCATGGTCGCGAGGTCCATGGATTTTCGTTTGCGTGCATCGCTCACGGACGTCCTTGAGCCGGCGCCCTGGGAAGGTGGGGTATCAGGAAGTGCTAGTAGGTAGTGAAGGATGAGATTGATCATGTCAGGATGGTCTAGGGACTCTAAAATGCGTCGTAGATAGGTCAAAACAGCCACAGACGAGCCTCCGTCGATATCGGAGGACTCGAGCAGTGACGGGTATCTTGAAGGCGTTAGTGTACTCATTAACAAACGGGCGCCTCTGACTTACAATAACTGTTGCAAGAAAATCACTTGGAAATGCTCCAGTAGCGTCGACTTGACTTCCACCGACTTACAGTGGTTCAAGACGTCCTGCCAAAAGAGTAGGTGAGATAGGAAAGTCTCAAGGTGCGACTGAAATTCAGGGGAGCAGGAGCTGATGACCTCGTAATTGGACGTAGGATGTTCATAGTCGGAAAAGGCGAGGATGGGAGGTAGGTTGTGTGAGGGGTGGTCAATGACGAGTTTGCGGCTCAACTGGCTATACAAGGCGCCGAGTCCTGTAGCCATCAGAGTCGACAGGTCGCTCTCGACGATCCACTGCTCCAGCGCGCCCGAACTCGATGCTGCCTCGATGATATAGAGGAGCCCCGTTCGAGCAAAGTCGCCTACCTTGCCCTCATGGTGGATGTAGTCCATGAGGATATAGAAGAGCGGGAAATCCGCCCTCTGCGTACGTCCGGCAAACTTGTCGCGACTGTCTCGGTCCTTGCCATCCTGTTTCGGCCCAGCCTGCTGTGCCTTGAACCACGCGGGTAGGATTTCTGGGTCTAACCGTATCTTGGTAGTGATGTTAAATGCCAACTCGACGATTCGGGACTCGGTGTCCAGACCAAGGCGCACGCTGTTGACGCCTGTAATGCGGACCATGAGGTTTGTCAGACTCGCGGAGAATGTAGGGTTTTCGACAAAGGCCTCCTCCTCGCTCTCGATCAGGGTCGCAAAGAACAGGACAGCCTCCTTGATGATCCATTCGTTATAGGATGTCGTGGCAATCTTGCCGATGGGAACGTATATCTGCTTGATGGACGCATACTGGATACAGGGATGCGGAAGCGGACGACGGCTCTCGTCGCTGAGGATATTGGTCAGCTCCTGGAGGCGGATTTCGAGCGTCTCGGCGGAGTCGCTCTCGCGGGATAGGTTGGACGAGGCCCGCCATGCTGTCTATCGCATCGTCAGCAGAGGAAGCCGTGACAGAAGCGGCGGAGCGCCGAGCTGGCTCACCAGCAAGTGGCCGTATTCCTTTTCGAATCTGTGCAGTCGCTTCGCAGGATCCTTGGCCTGCTCCTTGCGAGAGCTCCCGGAGGAGAGGGGGCTTAAGAGGCGCGACCACTTCGGGCGAGAGATGCGGTTAGAGGAGGCTGGGCGCTGTGGAAGATGGCAACGCAGCTACTCACAAAGTCCATGGCGTTGTCGGAGTCATCTCCGGGGCGAGTATGACGGGGAAAGCAGTCTGCTTAGCCTTGTGCCATGAGAAATATCTACGAATACGTATCTCCTGGGCCGACGGTTGCATGAATTCCAAGCGTCGCGAATTGGCTGCCACCCTGCAAGATATGAACCATGCTCCTTGTGTGTGGCTTGACTGGAACGTGGTGCGCCACATGGGATAGAGTGGCTGATGCAACCACCCCCTCTCTCCCCTTTTCGGTTCAAGATGAATATATGAGTACGTATCGGCACTTGGATTTGGACTTCTTTCTCGAAGAGATCAATACTACGCTCGGTTTGCATTCTGATATCCCAGCAAGCAGAGGAGATAGATGGTTCCAGAATCCCGTCAGCCCTCTGCGGACCGAAAAGCGGATATAGCCTACAAATATGCATACGTCGACAGCACAGCATTGCTCCGTACCTGGTACTGAAGACATTCCGAACTCAGGCTTTGGAATACTTGAGCCAACATGAAGATACCTTCGGCGAGGGAACCAATTATGTGTCACATAATGGCAAGCGGCATGCAGGAAACAGAACAACATCGTTGTCGTCGGGGTTATCATTATCATTATCACGTTAAAGCCCTGCCCTCTTCTTCTTAGCAACCTCATGAACATCTAGCTCAATCCGACCGATCCTCACATTTACGAGGCGCTCATCTTTGGCAGCAAACTCCCAAAGGTGTAAAAGCGAGCGAGCAAGTTTTCCAAACGTTCCAACCGCTGGTCCAGTTCATCCTGGATTTCCTCCATCACTGTGGCTTGTACCTTCAGAGACCGGAGTTCGTCCCGATAGACATCATGCTGTTTCCCAAGCTGGAGCGCCTCAGCCTCGACCCGCTCCTCTACTTGCTCAACTCGCAAGCTTGCTTCGTGGATCATCCCGTCGCTGTCGTCCCGTTTTCTCGAGTTCCGCGAGTTAACCTTGACTGTTCCCTAACGCCATCATCAATTCGTAATCGAGAAAACCTTATGAAGCCTTCGCTTCATCCCATTCGATCCATCGCCGCACGACCTCATCAACCTTCTGTATGCCGCCCCTTATTGCCTCAACCTCAAACCACTCCCTATGATCCCTTCCACACGCATCGCACTGGCCCAACTTCGCCCGTAATCCCATACCCGCCAGTTCAATGTGCACTAATCGCTCGACGCGGTGGCAGTGTGGTGTCATGTGAGGGACGACGCCGGACGACTCGCTCGAACCCGGGAGGTAGGGGTAGTACCGGAGCATCTCAATGTCGTAGCCGCACTGCCGCTGCCACTGGTTCATCCGACGTTGTACGTTGGACGCCCGGCCGATCTTGAGCACCATGGTCGTGTCCTTGGTGCCGCTGCTCTTGCCTGCGAAGGAGGATACTACGTCGCTGGCCCGTCGTGAGCGCGTTGCACCTGCAGGTGACGGTGGTGCGAGGAGCGACCGTGCCGCAGCCACAGGCGGTGCCGAATCAGACACGGGCGTGAGCCAGAACATGTATATAAAGCCCGCTTCCTCAGACTCGACGTATGGGCGGGCAAGCTCAGCCATAAGAGCCGAGGCAGTAGGTGCATCTAGGGAGTTGGGGATCAGGTCTTTCATCTGAGCTGTATGCGAGGCAGTTGATTGTCGAGAATGATGTGAGCTCTTGCTGGGAGAAGCTGTAGACACATTCAATCGCTGCCGAGACGATCCGCCGCCGAGTTGCTGCTTCGAGTTCCGCCTAGAAGCTGGCATTTGAGCCGACGTACGCTGAACGGGTCGTGGCTGTGGTCTGGGTGGGCGGGTTTCTTGGACTTCTTCCAAGGGAATTGAGAAGCAGAAACAGAAGCTGAGAGACTTGGTTGGTTTCGGCCTCGGTGCCTTGAGTGGTTTGAACTCTTCGCTGTCGTATCCGTGGCTGGGCTTCTCCTGGTAGGGCTTCCGTTTGGGTTTCTCCTGCAAGTCCACCAACCCTAGCCGGTCCGCCAGCGTATCCAGACTGGTTCTCTCTTCTAATATTGGCGTAGATTTCCCCCTTGGCCCAGGACTCGATTTCGCAGACTGGCTCGCCTGGTCCTTGTGCTGCCAGCAGTACAGGGTTTCGTCCCGCGGATCAGGCGTCCGGGGACGTAGAGAATCGGACTTGGACGCAACCGCGCGCCTGCAGGGACGGCCGTTGGACGTGATGCCTCGACATGTTGAATTTGGATTCTTGGAGTCGGACCGTCCGAGAAAAGATTCTGGCGTATTTGGAACAAAGGGCATTGTTGTTCGTAGCGGGAGTGGCGCTTTTGGAGGACTCGAAGTGTGGTTGACGATACTATCGCGACATGCTCTTGATGTAGGAGGAGGAGAGGAGGAGATCTCGTAGACGACTGAAGAGGAGGAAAGATCAACTGCGAGACCAGAGGGTCTGATTCAGAGCCAGAGGCCCGCTTGGAGGCCAACTGCTTCACATACTGGTCGACTCGCCATGATTGAAGGAGGCTGGGTAGGGCTGCCTCGGGATCCAGATACTGGGGCTGGAGCGTGAATCGATTGTGGCGGTGACTGTGGCTATGATCCGTAGTGGGTCCCTGTTAGTGGTTCCCCAGCTCTCCCCAGTAAACAACAGCGGGACCAACTTCAACCCTTGCTTTCTCTTAGATATATGTTGCTAGGAAATATGAGCACACTCAACGAGCCACATGAGAACTCTGGAGAGACTCGACGAGGGGCTCATCGCCGAAGTCTTACAGCGTTCTCCAACGTCACTCCCGTGCTTAAACTCGTTCTCTTAATTTCGAGCCCTCGTCGACCCCGATGGTTCGAGCAGTAGGCCGATAATTGTTGATGACGTTGACTGACATGAAAAAGGAATTTTCCGATGGTGCCATGGTTGAGTGATCATCAAAATCAAAACTGCCGCGAATATGTCGCCATGTCTGTCAATTTCTTTCGCTGGGCAGCCCCGGGTCGAAGCCTCAGTGGGCACGGAACATGCCGGTAGTTTGTGCCATTGTGGCCATGAAACCATGGCAAGCCGCTGTATTTCTCCAGAAAGAACTTGAGCGAGTACCTAGGTACGGAAGAGTGAAGTCTTGTTGCTTGGTTCTGCTGCCTTAGACTGACTTTTTTGACTGTGGACAGTCGTCTTTGCTACTTCATCAAAGCCAGTTGCCGTGATCTCAAAAATGGCTAATAGTCGTAGAAGCCACTTATTCTCGCCTTGCACTGGCCTTGAAATGGGGGTTCTCGTGTAGCCAGTACCAAGCTGGGCCTCATTTCTTCAGGGTAAGAAGAAGTATCGATGACCAATGTACGTTACCCTGACGGCGTGCCCACATCACGGAACTTTCAGGTTCGACGGCCTCATTGGGCTGTCCTTCATAGTGTTCGGCCATGCCTACTACTAGCAGCTATGGCGCTCAGGTCGCATCTCCGAGCTCAAAATTCTTTCCCTTTCCTTGGTTCATTATAGCTGCGTGGAACTTTACCGGATGAGCCGCTGCAGGAGTAGGAATAGCTGTCTTTGCCTTACCTAAACCTTCAACGTTGACGTACAGGACAGAATGACACCATCTCATTTTCTCGAAAAGCCAGAGAACAGAAAGCACCTCAACAGTTCTTAAGCTGGCCAGTCTGCCTTCGGTTGTACCCACTTTCCCACACACTCTATGCTGTCACCGGAACGTGTTCTGCGTGGCACAGTATCGACAATCGAACTGTCCGACATAGCCTCAACGAAATATCTGCAGACTGATGGATACTTGATTGCAGCCAGTCTTTTTCTTGAGCATTGCGATTATCATAGAAGAGGACACCAGCCGGGTCAGCCACCAACATGGACGACAAAGACGAGCCCCAGCTCTCGGTGAGGAACTCACAGCCCGGCTTGGCGAACAACGACGCTGCACCTCGAACACTGCCCGAAAAAGAATTCGCTCGCTGGGCTGCCATCTTCGGTGGCAGCAGTGTCAAAATAGGTCCCAGGACTCTCCCTATCGCACCTTCTCTTCGCCCCAGCCGCTCGGTCTCCTTATTTTCGGAGAACAGTGAAGACGTCCTTCTCCAGCAGTTAAAGGACGAGGAGACAGCCGAGATCAAGTATCGTAGCTGTTCTTGGCTCAAGACAGCAGCCTTGCTCTTTTCCGAGTACATTTGCCTCGCCATCATGAGCTTCCCGGGGGCATATAGCGAAATGGGTTGGGTCTGTGGCCTGCTGGCTACGCTGGCAAATGCGATGGTGTATCAGTATACCTCGCTCGTTTTGTGGGAGTTCTGCCTCAGACATCCGGAGGTTCGTGATATATGTGACATTGGATGTATCATTAGTGGTGGCAAGCCATGGGCTTGGTGGGGAACGGCGGTGATGTTTGTTTTAAACAATACTGTGAGTAGAGGAGCCCTGATGTTTCTTGGTTCAACGCTGATCGAGTGTAGTTCGTCGCGGTAAGTCTATCGAGGGCAAACCCGGAGTCTAAATTAACAGCTGATAGGGTCTGCATGTCATCGTTGGTAGTGTTTACTTGAACACCATCACAGGAGACTGGCATCCGGAACTTTGCAAGACAGTTCTCTTTTGCGTACTCATCACAATACTCAGCTGGTTGGGATCTCTCGCTCGCACCTTCAGCATGCTTTCACACCTGGGAACTATATCGGCCGCTTTTACCTTCATGTCGGTACTTCTCGCCGCCATATTCATCGCTATTCAAGCAAAACCTGCGAACTACGACCCGCGAACCCTTTACACGGCGCCAGATGGTACGAAGAAGGTGGGGGGAGACCCCATATTCTCTCCGTGGCCCGCCACGGGTGTGACATTTACCTCGTTTGTGGTCGCATTTCTTAATATCAGCTACACCTTTATCGGGCAGATTGCCCTTCCCAGCTTCATTGCAGAGATGAAAGATCCAAGGTGCGGCCCCAACTTAAAAGACCTTACTTTCACTGACGATGACCAGAGATTTTCCTAAAGCCCTATGGACCTGCACAGTCGCCCAAGTCGTCGTATTTTCTACTGTTGGCATGGTCATTTACAAGTACACTGGCACCCAATACATGACGTCGCCTGCGTTCGGCGGGCTTGAGAAGACTTATAAACTCATTTCCTTTTCGTTCATGATACCCACCATCATCTTCCTTGGCGTGTTATACGCGTCCATTACAGGGCGCTTTGTTTTCTTCCGCCTATACCGAAATTCAGAGCATATGAGGAACCACACCGTGAAGGGCTGGCTCTCCTGGGGTGGGATTCTCTGTGAGTAACATGAGGCCGGAACCACAGAGTTGTCTTGCAGAGTTATGGTGCTGACTGACTTGAAAAGTGGTGTTCTGGATCATCGCATTCTTTGTGTCTCAGCTGATACCCTTTTTCTCTGCCCGTATGTATATCCTGAGACGGCCTTGTCAGCTCGGTCCTAACAGCCCTAGTTCTCGCTCTGATGGGGAGTGTTTTCGACGCATTCTTCGGATTCATCTTTTTCTCCATAGCCTGGTTTCGCATGCGAAACAAAGACAAAAAGGATGGCAGAAAGGTTCGCAGCAAGCACTGGGATTGCGTTCTCATCGTAGTCAACGTCCTCATCTTCATCATTGGCCTCGGCTTCTTCTTAGTGGGCACTTATGCGAGCGTAAGGACCATCATGGACATGTTCGTGCAAGGGACGGTCCAGAGGGTGTTTTCGTGCTCGAGCAACGCGCTTTAGTGTGCTTGACGGCGAAGTGAGAATATGCCGGATGGCGCTTGATTAGACGACTTGTTCTATCTTTGACTTCTTTTCGAATGGGGTTATCAAAACACATAATCTCAGTTTTGCAGAGTGTCTGATGAAGCCTCACCCTTATGCTGGTGTAGACTAAGAGGACCTGGCTTGGGATTGAAAGGGCCGGGGGAGGGGTGCATGATGCGTGCCGAAGTGTTCCATTCGCGTTGCGTTAGACGGTTAGCATATAGACAAGACCAAGATGTCATGACACACCTGTCATACCACGGTCGCACAATGAACGAAGACATCTGTCTCGAAATTCGGCATCAGAAGCGGTCGAAAAAACACTTACCGGCTTCTCCTGATCCATAAGCTCATGGACCTTGCATGGCTTCCGTGGTCTGGTGTTCTCAAACTCGTGCCGGGCCTCCTCCGCCGAAGTGGGGCTGGGGAGCGCCGCCGCTAGTACTCTGTCGCCGCCGCTAGCGGGCTCGGTGGGGCTCCTGCGGCGGCGGCGGCGGCGGTGGTATCACCGCATCCTCTCGCTCACTTAAGGCAAAAGACATGTACATCACAATAGGATATGGCAAAATACGATCAGGGGCGACTATAAGAGGGAGGGAAATCTCTCTCTTTCCCAGCGCAAAGGTTCTCACACAGCACACAGACATTTGACAGCAGACTTCTCCAAAGATTGTGTAACCTCCTCTACTCTCACCCCTTTACCCTCACGCATCCCAAGAAAGAAATCTCAATATGTCTTCAGGCGCTCTCAAGTACTTGAACAAGTTACAAGGCCAGCGCGTCCTCGTAATCGGGGGCTCGACCGGCATCGGATACGCTGTTGCAGAGAACGCACTCGAACATGGTGCTGAAATCATCCTCAGCAGCTCCAACCAGAATAAGGTCGACAAGGCCATCGCTCGTCTCCAGCAACACGTCAAGGCCGCCGGGCTGCCGGAGCGCCATATCTCCGGGAAGGCTTGCAACCTAGCCGACCCGGCGCTCATTGAGGATAGCGTCCAGAACCTTCTCGAGTTTGCCACCAAGGATGGGAAGCTCGATCACGTCGTCTTCACAGCAGGCGATGCTCTGAAAATCGAGGGATTGGAGAAAGTGACCGTTGAGACAATCCATCAGATCGCCATGGTGCGGGTCACCGGCGCCATCATTGTGGCCAAGTACCTCTCCAAGTACATAAACCAGAGTGTGCGCAGTTCTTACACCGTTACCAGTGGGACTATGTTATGGCGCCCAAGCCCAGGGTGGTCTGTCATGGCCGGCGCCGTGGGCGGCATAGAAGGTCTGGCACGTGGTTTAGCTATCGACATGAAGCCGGTGAGGGTCAACTGTGTTCAACCTGGAGCCGTGCATACCGAGCTATTCGACAGCATTCCGAAAGAGAACTTAGAGCAAGTGCTGGAAGTGATGAGGAGAGACACGATCACCCACACTGTCGGGAAGCCGGAGGATTTGGCGGAGGTGTACCTGTATTTCATGAAGAACACCTTTTCGACTGCGACCACGGTTGGTGCGGATGGGGGCAGACTTGCCGGCGATAGTAAAGGTGCTGCCATCGCTGTTTGATGAGGCCGAAGTGCTACAAGAAGTTGAGAAGTTGGCTGGAGACTAGACATAACGGGCACCTAGTCCTTATCTCTCAATATGCGAGCTTGCAGATTACTCTCTCATAGAGCCCATACAGCAAATCCAAGTTTGGTATCAGGTGTCCGGGTCAGGCTTTGGCCATTTTGCGCACGTCTTGAGTAAAGCCCTTGATCCGCCAGCCTTGGCTTCGCGGACTTCCGCCTCGCCCTCGCCAACAAAAAAGAGTAGACCGTTCCGAAACTTCTTGCCACAGGCTTTGAGACCGTCTTTCATGATTTCAAACGTAGAAATGAGGACCTCCATGTCCTTTACCAGTGCTGGATCCCTTTCCCTTGTAAGCTCGTTGTTTGAGTATCCTACTGCGTTTCGGCGCGAAGTAGACGGGCACATGTACTCTATCACGACAATACGACCAATGTTAAAGAGACTACTGCCAAGATGGGGATTGACGATGACGCTGGTGGATGTGCGGGCCGCGTCGCGGATCATCGAGATGGTGTTTCGAGCAGCAGAAACGCAATGCGGCCAATTTGTGGCAAGGTCACTCGGGTCCTCCAGAGTCTTTCCGTCGTCGAGGGGCCTGTGATAGAGAAGGACCGTGGTTGAGTTCAAAGTAACATTGAGCCAGACCACGTGCGTGAAATCAAGATAGTCTGCAGCCGAAAGATCCGTGGCAGAACGTGGTAGCATCAGCCGTATTCTTAAAAGATTGGATGTCAGGGCTTCGACTTGGGCTTTCTGTTCCTCAGGGTCCCAGTCAAGCGAGTAAATGCAATCGGAAACACGACCAAGAAAGGCATAGGCAAGTACGATGTATTGCCACAGTGAAGCAGAGCCTCGTCGGGTTCGCTCCTGAACCGATGTGATGAGGCGATCAAGATTTGACGTGTACCGTGGTGAGTCCTGATTTGCAGGTTCTGATGTAGACTGAAAGGCTGCCTCACTCATGGGGAGATTGACGCCTAGTTTTCGGTCGTCGATGGCGTGCGTTAGTCCCATTGGGAAGGATAGGCCGCGGTCAAAAACAAAGAGCATCCATACGGCTCTGCGACTTTCTTCCTTTTCGATCCAGTCTTTGGATGGGAGTGGCCCGAGTCCGGGCATTAGTATTCGTTCTGCACCACAGTCCTGCGTATTACAGCCCATGGCGGCAGCCTTTCGCCACGCCTCCCCAAGGACCATCCAAGCAGTTGGAAATTGACCGTAAATCATCGCTTGGAATATTATAAAGCTAGCGACTTGAAGAGTTTGTAAAGGGTGATCTTCCGTGTTGACAGTGTTTGAAAAGGATGCCGTGGCTTCGGCAAGCCATCCCCGTTGACGTCCCTGTATCCGACGGTCAGGATGAGAACCTGCCGCAACGGATATTATGGCAAGGAATAGCAGAGGACAGTCGTTTTGATTCAGCGAGTTGACCCGCGATAATATAGTTTGCTTGTGAAGGATGGGTAAGTAGTCGTACGATTTCTCAAAGTAGAGTTCCACCAATTCAAGGAGTAATTCCGTCGGTGGTAAAGAGCTTGAGCGTGTGTGTAACGCAGGCTCGTGCATCACCGGCAACATGGTCTGAGAGGATGACAGTGTCTCCATTGAAAGATCTTGCCGGAACTCGTCGACATAGGCTGTGTCTCCGACCTGATTGCTTTCAAAAGAAGGCGGCCAGTCGCCCACCTGGATGTTGATCCCGTTTTGGTTCATATCATACGAAGGAAAAGACCCAAGAATCTGAAAATTGTCGTCCCAGCCGGAAGACAGGGGCAAATCAATCGGAATAGAAGCATCCGACTTCCGAGATGGAGCCCCTATGAAGACACATGCATCGCCTCTCTTAAGGCACGAGGAGCAGGATGGGCGTTGCCCCTAAGTTGCATTCAGCGGCACATTCCGTTCGGGGTAGGTATAGCATAGATGTTCTTACATCGCACTTCCTCTTCCTAGATCGGCATCCCGTGCAGACATTTTGTGATTTGGCAAGGCTGGCCATTGCTACAAGATCACAGGATATGCATGTTGATGATGAAGGAAGCAAATCGCGATGACAAATCAGGCACAAGTTACGGTTGAGAGCAAGTTGCTGAACCCTCACGTGACCTTGCCGCCCTTCACAGTTTCCGTCCCTCCTTGCTGACCTACCTCGTCCAACAACCTCCACAATCATCGAAGTCAATGACTTTAATTTTGGCAAGGCAGTACAATCCAGATGCTCAAGCTATGTTCTCTGGAGCTCATTTTGGTAACATCCCAAGTTCGGACCCATACGCCTTTCCGCAGTTCGTGCTGCTTGATGGAACCTTTGTTACTGCAACACGGCGATCTCAACGACCTCCGTCTTCTGATCAACGGTTCCGTTCTGTATGAACATTGACGTAGTATATGATCTACACCTCACGATTGACGCGCTTGGCCCGCAAGCGAATGCTGAGCTGTAACAAGATGGCCACCTTGATGGCTACATCACTCTTCGGGGCTGTCTCATATCGATATCGCGGGCGAAGATGGCGTTGTCGGCGACTGCGACTCCTGGTTCACGTAGTTGTACCCAACGATACCCTCAGCGAGGACAGTCTCAGTCCCAGCCACTGGCTGCGAGTACAAGGACACCCGCCTCCCGATTATGCCTCTGTCGCCAACTTCAAGCGAGAGAGGCTTCTCTAAACGGAGATCCACAAAGCTACTCTGGCGGAGAGTAGCTGCCGTGGGAAATTCGAATCGGCGAAACAGTCCACAATCACAAGCTCTCCTGGTCAGGTCACCTGTTGAACTACACTGTAGGTTAGCTTCGACCATTGACATCAAACGTGGGCCACCCCTTTCGAGAACTTACTGGATCACGATGTAGAGGTCAGAGAAACTCGCCATTTGACATGCTTCATTAGGTGTGAGTCGTGCGTGAGTTGCTTTCGTGCTTTCAGGGCTGCCGGGAGTAAAGAAAGCTAGGTCGCCACGAATAATCGCCTGTGAGCCAAGATTTGATAGGGGAGGACTCAGAGCGACCAAGGCTCCTCCTCGAGGCCTGTTGGTGTTTTCGGGACCACACATGCTTGATGTTTCTTGGGAAGAAGATGCCTTGGGATGCTGTAGGAGAACGAAGATGTGTCTTGGGATGCTGTAGGATGACCGAAGAAGCAGCAGGTCATTCAAGGAGCGATACGAACAGGCCAGCTACTAATGACGAAGAGAGAAACTATCCCAACCGCTGGCCTGTTTCATCGATTGACCACCTTGGTAGGTAGACTACTTCGTACAGAAGAGGTTTTGCTCAAACTTGCTCATCGCTCACACCCAATCATAGTCCAAAACTTGCTAGCGGCGCTTCCCCATCGGGCAACCTGTGATGAGCAAGTTTGAGGGGGAATGCTCACGAAAGTCGCTTAGACTAAGTACCGCGATTCAGGGATGACTAGCAGACACATTTACCAGTAGTTCTGGTATATGAAAATCCACCTTGATGGTCATGAGCGGGTCAAGCTCTATCTTGTTCCTCTGACGCAATCCCTTGGAGGTTGTGCGGGATCGGACGCTCACCAGCCCCCAGTTCTCCTTGACACAACCCCCCATCACCATTCTCTCATTACGCAACATCATCGACGTTTACCTTGATCTGTTGAAAAGCTTCTGCATATTCTTGATACTTACTCGCACGACTCTACCAAATATTCACTCACTATGTCCGTTGGAACGTACAGCCTCCCGGCCTTGCCGTACGCTTACGACGTCAGTTCAACCACCCTCAGCGTTGGCTTCCCCTCCTGTGATTTGAACTGACGAACGTTTTCCCCAGGCTCTTGAGCCCAGCATCTCGGGTCAGATCATGGAACTCCACCACGGCAAACATCACCAGGCATATGTCACGAACCTGAACAACGCTCTGACGTACGCCTCCGCCACATCGTCCAACGATATTGCCGGCCAGATTGCGCTCCAAGGAGCCATCAAGTTCAACGGAGGCGGGCACATCAACCACTCTCTCTTCTGGGAGAACCTAACGCCGGCCAGCTCGGCCAAAGCGAAGCCCGAGAGCGCACCTACCTTGATGGCCGAGATCGCCAAGACATGGGGCAGCCTGGATGGCCTTCAAAGTGCCGTAACAAAAACGCTGCTCGGTATTCAGGGCAGTGGCTGGGGCTGGTTGGTCAAGGATTCTCATGGACTGAGAATCGTAACTACCAAGGACCAAGATCCAGTTGTTGGGGGCGAGGTGCCTATCTTTGGTATTGACATGTGGGAGCATGCCTACTATCTGCAGGTGAGTGGAGATGGCTTCATAGTGTAACACACACGCAACAGTGATATCTGACTAACTCAATTACAGTATCTGAACGGAAAAGCTGCGTATATTGAAAACATCTGGAAGGTCATCAACTGGAAGACGGCAGAGACTCGCTTTGTGGGAAGTCGCGAAGACGCCTTCAAGGTGCTCAAGGCCTCCATATGAGAATGAGTGGCAAGAAGAAGCAGATATGATCTTTCAATATGCAACGCATAAGCCAAAATAACATGAGCCCTGGCCTGACCAACGCATGGATCTCGTCCTACTCCTCTTAACTTCAATAACGCGTCTCAGTCTCTCAAATCCAACTGTGTGGACTTCTGTAAGTGGAGACCGTGGACGCTCCCGTGTTTACCGCATCATCATGATCATCCCACGAGCACTGATGGTCGCACATGTTCTTGTGTAACGAGCGACACGGGCGAGACTTTATCGGTTGTGAAAATATAGCATGTCTCAACGTTGTGGCTCTCAGCTTAGGAAGAGTCTCAGTTTATGGATGACATTGCAGCGAGCGTTGGGGATCTTCTTAGAGACATCGACGACAAGATTTGGCTGTGACACCGAGAGATCATGGTTCGCCCACGCAATACTCTGATCTCAGGGGAGAGTGCCCGTCTATGACGGCCTCAATCTCGCCTGTGTTCCAATCACGGTTGACGGAAACATCCCATCTTGTTTTCTCCTTCCGTTGATCCTGTCCTCCCGTCCTCCCGCCTAAGCCCCCGAGCTAATCACAAATATTCCGACAGAAGACCTTTACCTTCTATCTGGCACGTTAGATTACGAGACTAAATATTGAGAACCTGCAGGCCCCCAGCCAAAAGCACATATCCTGGCCAGCTATTCGTCCATCAAGCCGTCAGGATGCTGAATCGCATTTATCCGTGAGAGAAGTGACTTCCAAACCGACATCTCCGCTCTGATCAACGGGCGGTGGCCTACGCCAGGGCTGGCGTGTAACAGCTACGTGCAGCTTACGAGGGCCCTGCCGCAATATCTTTGCAACATGATGTGGTGGATATCTGTGTAACTTGACGCGGGGGCTGAAGAGCCAAAAGGGAACTTGCATGGTGAGCTGGACGCAGGTACGAGGAGCCTTGCGTACCTCGGCCTTGCCGCGCAGAACCAGCGAGAAGGCCTGAGCTTCGATAGCCTGGATGTTCTCGGCTTGGTAAATGAGGCGAGGCTACACATGCTCTCGTGGCTGTGAGACGCTATTCCATGCCCATGGTTTGGGTTGAATGCGCCGTGGTACGCGAGGCCTTACCATCGGGCTCGAGCTGCCGTAGTGTAGATCAGATGCTGGCATTCAGATCCCAAAGTTGACATCTCACATTCTAATATATTTGAGCGGATATCACTAGCCGTGTAAGCCCTCTTGGATTTCGGGCCGCGGCCAATTGCATCTCTACCATGCCACTCGAAGATTGCCCAGGGGCCTAACAATCGACGAAATTGGTTGGTGACGGATCACGACAGCGGATTCGGCTTGCGTTTGTATTTATGACAGGATTCCGTCGATTATGCGGGCCGTGGCGAGCAAACCGCAGTAGGGCGGGTGACTAGCCATTCCTTTGCAGCGCACTGTCGCGTCGGTCACAAACAAGCCGATGATCTGGACTGCTCCTACGAGATGATATTATCTTGTCTATTCTGGGAAGCTTGAGCATGAGCCAAGGGCTGAACTGCACTTAGCCCTCAAGTCAGTGGTATTCGGGTGACACCCGCCCGTTGTGGCGACCGGCTGGGGATTGATTGCACCCTCACCCAGCCTCAGTGCGAGCAAGTAGTCTGGTGTCCTTGTTCAGACCGGCATCAACCAAGCCGGTTACGAGGCCGTCTTCGAACGGAGTGCACACACCGCAGCTTGCGTCCGCCTGCGCCCGTTGGTGCGACGGCAGCGCGCAGCAGACGAGGGGAGCCGCAGAGACGCCATGGCAAGGGTTAAGGTTGTGCGAGGATGAGACGAGACGAGGAGCACAGGAGAGAGCACACGAAGTACGCCAGAGGAGAGTATAAAGAGGGGGAGGGACGAGGACAAGATGCCAGGAGTCTTCGCCAGTCAGTGAGACCAAGACAGCCGAGAGGGAGGTACACTTTGTCACTCGTTTCTACACCAAACTGTTACATACCTCCTGTCGTTGCATCTCGTCTTCACAATGATTGCCCCTGTCACTCGCTTCGCCCTTCTCGGGCTTGGGTAAGTTGTCCTGGCCTTTGCTTTTCACGCTCTCTTTGCTGATCTGTGCTTTAGGGCTTCTCTGGTTCGCGCTACGGACTACACTTTCACCGTGACGGAGACTGTCACAAAGTGTGCTTCATCCTGCTACTCTACCGTGTATGATTACACGACCACGGAGTATCTTTGCAGCTCCTCCACCGGAGTTGTCTCGTCGGAGACTTCTGGCACAGGAACGACAGAGCTGTCGACGTATTCAACTGTTGAGACCAGCAGCGGCTCTGGTTCGACCGAGAGCAGTGAAGTCGGCACGTCTTACACCTCGCCTGGCTCTACAGAGTCTACTTTCGTGGAGACGTCTACCAACATTGAGACAACCTTGTCTACTGCATCTGACTCCACGGAATACGGTAGTGGCACCACGTCGGGCTCGGCACAGACTTCTTCCACTGGCACCAAGTCCTCCAAGCCTTATCCCGTTCCCTCCAGCTCTGCAAAGCCTTCTTCTGGATACACTACGGGGGGCACTGATTCCAGTGCTCTGCCACACACTACGTCTTCTCCTGGTTCCAGCTATTCGTGCACCAACCCATATGGCTGCGAGACAAGCACTGCTGTGGAGACTACTGCAGATACCACGGAGTCTTCTGAGCAGCCTGGCACAAGTTCCTCCGAGCAAACCGAGACGACTTCTGGTCAGTCTGAGACAACCTCAGCCGAGTATTCGGGAACGACGGACTCGGTGCCATCTACTGGAACGACCACGGGAGGCACCGACTCTAGTGCCTTGCCCGTCTCGACCACTCGGACTGGCCTGGAGTCAACTTGCACGAACCCGTACGGCTGTGAATCTAGCTCCGCTGCTGAGAGCACGGAGTCGTCTGAGTTGCCAGTAACCACTTCTTCTTCTGAGTATCCCGCCACTACATCGTCAGAGTATGTCGAATCTACCTCTTCGGGTGCTGCACAAACTTCGTCTGAATACCCAGGAACAACGTCTTCCGTGTATGCTGAGACATCCTCCGGTTACCCTGAGACGTCATCTTCAGTTGCCTCCACGGAGACGGAGACTCTCGATACATCCAGCACCGGTTACTACACTACTACCTCGCAATCAGGCAGCACTGCTTCTTCGGATGTGCCAGAAACCACCTCTGCCACCGACTCGTCTGAGACGAAGACTGCTGGAACTTCGTCGCAGAACTATCCTAGGCCATCAAAGTCTCAATCAGACACTGAGACCGCAAGCAGCTCCACGGGCGAAACTACTTCAGCATACCCTGAGACTAGCGGTTCCTTCAGTATCCCCGAGACCAGCTTGACTTCGGTCTACACCGAATCCGAATCCTCGTCTGCCGAGGGTACTAGCTATACAACGCTGACGTCTCGCGGAACGGTGACTCTCACAGAGTCTATCACTGGCAGCACCATAGCGAGCACCTTCTATCAAACGAGCTCTGAAGAAGCGACTTCCAAGACCTACGGGACTTCTTCAGCTGAGACGGAGACTTCTGCAGTCTATGGTACAACTGGAACCGAGGGCCCAACGTCCTCTGGCGCCACCGACTCCTCTAGTCTCCCAGAGAGTACCTCAGCTCCCTACGTTACATACAGTACTGGTTCTGCGGGCCCTAGCACGACTGGCACTGACTACGCCGAGACCAGTGACTCCAAGACGCCAGTCGGTCCTTCTGGAACTCACTCGTATAGTTTGACCAACTCTTCCGTGCCGTATAGTAGCATCCACGTCAGCACCGAGTCCTCAGCGAAGCCAACGACCTTTGTCCGGACCTCGTCCTGGGGGACGGGCTATAGCACTGCATCGGTACTCTCCTCGACCGAGGATGATTGTACCCCTACGACCGAGCTTGAGACCTCGAGCTCAGGATATTTTACCCTTACCAGTGAAGTTTCTACCGAGACGGAGGCTTCTTCTACCGAGACGGAGACTTCTACTGAGACGCAGGCTTCTTCTACTGAGACGCAGGCTTCTTCTACCGAGACGGAGGCTACTACTGAGACGGAGGCTTCTACTCAGACGGAGACTTTGTCGACTCCGAGCTCAGGATACTTCACTTACACTAGTGAAACCTCCACCGAGGCTGAGACTACAACCATATACACCACCGCAGTCTCAATCACCTCCTCCGCAGAAGCCACCTCCTCTGAAGAGGGTCCTTCAACAAGCATCGAGACAGTCTACATCACCAGCTCCGCTGATGCCACCTCGTTCACCTCTGACGTTTGGCCCTCGACAAGCTGGGAGACAGTATACATCACGAGCCATTATGCGTCAACCGATTCGCCCTCATCTTCAAGCGACGAGTATCCCCGCCCAAGCGTCTCCAGTGCCACCACCAGCTCCGAGGAAGGCCCTTCAACCACTTCCGCCCCAGGCGGCTACGACTTCGGCAGCACGACCACGGCCGCAAGCGAGTCCACGGAAGGGTGGCCAACCTCGACCATCCTCGTCGACTCCAGCGCCGATGCCTTCAGCACTTCGAAGGTCTACTCGGCGCCCACGACCTTTGTGACCACCAGCAAGGCCGCCGACACTACCACGGTGTCCAGCTCCGTCGCAACCGAGACTCCTCCTCCCTACGAGCCCCCCTCTTACGGACCACCTTCGTACGAACCTCCTTCGTACAAGAAGCGCTGGGCAGCCCGTGCTTAAGAGGCTTGCAAGCTGCGGTCGCAGGACTGTAAGCAAGGCTTAGCTTCTGCTGTTGGTTTCTTGGGACACTCGTCTTTTCCATTCTTCTTCTCTTCTTCCTTTGAACTTTTTGGTGCAAGTGTAGTTTTGGCTGTTTTGTGGGGAGGTAGATAATGATAGAAAATAAGTTAGTGTTTTCGACACGATAATGTTGATGATTTCGTGATGTTTTCTACTATGTTTGCGAAGGCATTTTCCAGTGAAGGATGTAAAGTAATTGAGAGGAGGTGTCGTCGCACGATGTGATACACGAAAACCCCCCTTTGGCCTGTCAAGTGCAACTATCTAACCCCTTGCCCTCTTCCTATCAAGCCTTAACACACTCCACCGCCGCAACAGGAACACCAGCTCTCTCATGGATTTTCAACACTCTCAGCCCGGCCTCCTTAGTCAACCTCTCAAAGTCTTTTGCTGTCCGTTCTTTACCACCAATGGAAAGCATCACAAAGTCGAAGTGGGCGGCCATTTGTGATGGCGGATTGCCGACAACCTGTTCAATAATGACCAGGCGGCTATCCTGGGCCATGGCGTCCGCAAGCCGCTGTAGCATCTGGACGCAGATGGAGTCGCCGTAGTCGTGCAGACAGCGGCGGAGATGATACACAAGAGCACCTAGAGACAGAGAGTGTAAGGGATTGCTTTTCATGGTGATAGACAAGGGGGATAAAAGCGTACCTTTGATGGGTTGCTCGAGATTGAAATCATGGCCCATCATCTTCACTCCGCGGAGCTCAGCAACATCAAGAGCCTTGGCTTCCCGAATAACATCTTCTCGGTCTTGAACCACACACCTCTCCTTAGTCAACCAAGGGTTTTCCTTACAGATACCTTGAACAGCATGGCCCTTTCCACCGCCAACATCCACCAAGAGCACCCTCTCCGTATTGCTCTCCATCTCATCCCTTAGCCACTCATAGCTATACACGCCCATCACCGGCATCATCGCCTCGGCAGCCTTCATGGCCTGCATGAAAGCCCGCATACGCTCCGGATCCTGGTTCATAATGTCCCAGAAAGGCTTGTCGGGCTGGCCGTTGGCGAAGCTATAAGGGTTGTGGGTTGGGCCCTGTGGCTCACGGCGGTGGTATTCATCAAAGTATTTGGGCATGAACACGTATGGGATGAGGGTTTCGTCAAATCTTTGGGAAGTATTTCCATGAGTGATATTTACTTCTGAGAGGGGGCTTCACTTACACCATGCGGAAAAGGAAGCTATACGGGCTGGAGTTGGTGTAGATCAGGGACTTAGGGGTATGCCTGAGCTCGTCTTCTCCCACCTGCTGAAGGACACGACCTGCAACCAACATGCCGCCTACCCTTCCTGTCAACCGCTGTTAGCGTATGATGATCAACCCTCCCGTCAAAATAAGCTCACTGATCAAGGAGGCATCAGCGTCCAACTTTTCAGCCAGATCACCATACGAGATAGTCCCCCCGATGGGGATTTCGTCAAAGGCATTCCATTTCAGGAACAGACGTGCAGCTGTCATGGAGCCCATAACTGACGCTTGCTCAACCCATTGTTCCTGTGGGAGGGTAGTTTCTTGGAGGACATCTTGTGCGGCCTTGACAATAGCCATGCGATTGGCAGTCTCATCACCGCTACCGATAGTTGTTGTGGAGGTGAAGTCTTTAATGGCGGCTGTGAGGCGCCTGGAGCCGTCTTCGAGGTTGTTTTTGTTGACAAGCATGGTGACGATGAGTTTTTATGAAGTCGAGAGCTTGACTGTCTTTGATGAGACTGATAAAACATTCTTTGCTGAACTTTGTGCGGAAAGAGACATATATATAAGCAAGACAATCATATCCAGATGCCAGGACACTCGCCGCACCTGAGATGGCACGGATAGTTTGATCCATCCAATCTCGGTCATTTGGCTCCTTTCAAATCACTTCAAAACACTTCCTTCTTTCCCGTGCATCCTTATCCTCTGCTTGTTATCGATTCTATCTTACATCGCGGCCTTTTCTCCCGGAACCCGGGATATTCGGGTTCCGGGATATTCATGTGTGCACAGAGTCGCGCTCCGTCCAACAACTCAGAAGAAGCGGCCCCCAAAGATCAGCCATCTTATGCTATAGAAGTAGCTTTAAGCTTTTCCCAAACCTTAGTGGTTCAGTTATAGGTTTAGGTCTTAGTCGACCCATCCCTTGGGTGAGAAATTGCCGAATCGAGAAATGCGGATGAGCGCGGCGAAATACACGCGGCAGCAAAAGACCGGCCGTGGGGTTTTGCTCGCGTGAAAAAAGCAGTTCCTTAAACCCGAGGAAACGGAGATTTGATGGTAGACCTGAGGAGTGAGCTGAGTCCGGAACTCCATTGCGATGTTGCGCCTGGGAAAAACATGGACAGAGTCGTCAAGTTACGCGTGGCTGCTTAGATGACCAATTTGGATACTTGGGGTGCCAACGCTTCACCAGAATCTCACGATGCAGCCCCCGCCAAGGTCCCTAGCTCGTAGTCAGCAGTGAAGGATCAGGATTGTCAGACTCTCTACGTACCGACGAGAGTAAAGATGGTCCATATCACCGCAGTCTCTGCCATCTTCGGCGGACAGAACCTGAGAACGTGTTAACAGTGCACCATTTCCATCTCCGCCAACACCACTCACAGCACGCCGGGCAGCTTCAAGAACCGCTGCCAGTAAGACCACTGCACGAGGGATATGTACCCCATCAGCAACGCCGACGCAACAGCACTCACAGCCCGCTTGATATAGACCTTTTTGTGCGTCTTATCCAGGACAGTCAGGGAAGCCTGGCCATCCGGGGCCACCGTCGCGTGCCACTGCCGAGTTATCTTATACCGCCTACCTTCGAGCGGGAAGGCATCGCCGTAGCGCTTATGCACCGGGACGAACGCCACCATACACAGGAGCAGAACGGCCGGGGCGCTGGAGACGTAGGCGACAATGTCATACATGTATTCTCGCGCCTTCGAGGTTGTGGGTAGGCGATGCCAGGTCACGCCGGTGAAGACGGCGGAGATGAGGAGGACGAAAAACTCGGCCGAGACCGTGGCGATGTAAGCGTCGGTGTAGGGGAACTCGATACCATTGTCAGTCCTCCTCCTTATGATGTTCGTCTTGTCCATGCGTCTCGGCCTCTTGACGCCGACGAGGCTGCGCAAGAGGGCCATGATAACGCTGGTGACGCGTGGTCTAGTCATGTAGAGGGTGAAGATATGCAGCATGTTCAGGTGCCCGTACCCGGGTGTGTTTCCAACCAAGCCGGCGATAATGGCGTTGGCCAAGAGCTGGCACAAGAACGAAATGGTCCATGTCAGCGCGGGCGAGGCCTTCTTCCGCCGGCCAAAGTACCCACGCGAGAGGTAATGTATGAGCGGGCGGTACGCGAAGACAGGCGTCAGCGCGATGATGAAAACCTCAGTAACACCAAACATCAGCAGGATGTTTGATGCTGTAGGGCACGACGTGGCCTCGATGGCGTGTGACGGCGAGATCATCCACTCGAAAGGAACGGTGGGGAGGTCGCTCGTTGGAATGCCGCCGTAAAGTCCATAATTGATGCCGAGATATGGCGCAACGGCAGAGGCGTTGATTGAGGCTACGGAGCCAACGGGATACGCTGTCGCTGGGAGGACATCGCTATCCTGCCCAGGGCGGGAGAAGAGGATTCCCATGGTGGTGGGTGTGGTGTTTACATGTACTTTGGACGCACTGTAAAGGCGAGGGCGATGGTCATCGGACGTTTACATAGTACGTGGCCGTCTATTGTCAGATTCAAATTCGGAATGCCTACGAGTAGTGCCTATCAAAGAGAGTTATTATGCTCGGAGTTTTCAAGTCTCCGTTCTCCAGGGTGATCCCTGCAATGCGAGCAACACGACGTTGGGCACGACTCCTAAGTGGGTTTATTGGCGAGATTAAATCTCGCATTTTGGTTGCATTCTTTGCATTTCGCCCGCGCTCTGCTCGCGGTCTTGACGCACTTGCGAGGCGTAGTTCTCTAGAGGTCTATCATTATGAATCATATTTGATCATGCCATGATCTTGAGCACAAAGAACAGGGGTTCAATGTCCTTGGGATAAGCACACCACTGCCCATTTGCCGTGCCAAGCCCATCTCCGCGCACCGCTATCACCGCCCCCGCCTTCTGTAGCCCTCAGCTCCTCGTCTTTCCCAGGCGGGAGACCGACAACAACATCCGCCTTACAAGTCCTCAGCGACAAGACATTGACACCCGATGAGGGGCCCATGGGGCCAAGTGCCGTGGAGAAAGGTGTGGTAGGATCCCACCAAGCCTGTTCATCATTAGTTCTCCGGCCTCTTCATAAGAAAAAGTATCTAGACTTACATCGCCAGTCAACTTTCGGTAGTTCAGATCACCCTTGAAGATAACGAGCTCGGCGGGCTTCAAGTCCTCAAGAAGCTCCGGGGCCTCGGAAGGTAGTCTCCAGAAGCTGCCGGGCATGGTCCAGTATCGGTTCGGGCGCATGATCAAGCCGCCCTCGGCATAAAGCGTTGCCCATTCCTGGAAAAGGAACTTGAGGTCTTGTTCTGCGCTGTCCGAGAGAGGCTCGGGCGTCTTATCCTGGAGCTGCTCGTCCTCCGAGGGAGTCTCGTAGAGCGCACGCGGGTTGGCAATGGCGTTGAGAAGCGCGCTGAAGTCGCTGGGCAGGACATCGGAAACAAACCAAGGTATGGACTTGGGGCGGAGTACGACCTGCGTGGCCAGCCCTGAAGATAAAAGATATCCCGCAAGGATAAGGTCGACGTAGAGCTCGAATCCGGCATTGTCCAAAACAATGTCCACACGACGCTCTTTCTTGCCCTCGGCCTGTGCCTTCTTCAAGATATCGTATGCAGCAGGGAGGTCGTTGATCAGGATGTTCTTCTCGGCTGCCTTTCGCGCCTTGGCGCCCTGCAGCTTCTGGATGTCCTCGTATGTTAGGTTCGTGAGGAGAGACAAGTCGGTAGCATTACCCCACAAGCAGATCTCGAACATTTCGGTGAAGAGAAGCTTCTCGGCCTCTGGGTCATGGGTGGAGTCTTTGTTTGCGCGCAGTTGCTCTACAAACTCCTTGTATTTGCTGGCTAGCTCGAGGACGGCCGGCCGCGAGGATCGGAAGGTGTCCATCTTTTGTCGAGCGAAGATATCGTATTTCTTCCAATGCTTGCTCATGGAGAAGAAAGTGCTTATGCGTCTAACTTGGGCCCATCAGCTTTGATCAGGGGCGCTGACCACTGGGGGGATATTTTACCTATACATGTAGCACTCTGAGTAGAGCCAGGGAATGGCGAACCAGTTGGGGTTGCCCAGCTGCTCTAGCTCCTTATTAAAGGCGGCAACTTCTTCAGGGAAGCCATCGTCGACAATTGGCCTGAGTCATTCAGTCTTGAGCCTCCAAGTTTGGATCTCGGGAGTTCATACGGGAGCTTTCGGTCGTGTTGGACCTCGTACTTGAGGGTGCCAATCTGTTCGATGATCTTTTTGCCCTCCGCTTGCGCCTCGGCGTTGTCGGAACGGCCCACGGCTCGGTAGACATCATCAATAGCACCGGTCTGAGCTTTTGTCAGCGTGTAATCGATCGGGCCCTGTCGACGGGATATTGCTCACAAGGATGACGGGCCATCGTTGGCGGACGGACTCGCTCGCAAAGGACTTGGGGTCGTTGGTGACGGACTGGGCTGTGCGTGTTGCTGTCAGTCGAGGATTTCCGGAGGGTTCGAACGAAGACACCTACGGGTTTTCGTGTCAAACTCCATCTTGAGGACGATTTGAAAGTAATTGTTGAATGAGAGTGAAAAGTCTGACGGATTGCGACGACCTGGAGACGACAGAAGGAGTTGTTTGTTGCGCCGTCGGAATCTTTTGGCGGGGCGTCGAGGGGCATTCGCGGGGCATCTTTAGCGGGGCATAGGGGTCGTTAGTGACGTCAAGTGTCGTTAGTGTAAGGATCTACAGAGTAGAGAGGAATATCTCGAAGTTGTTCAGAGCCTCATTCTTAGGAACTCATCAGACTATCGTTGGATTTTTGTACAAGGGAGATTATCATCGATATCCATCAACGGCTATCCTACCTCATCCTCAGAACATTATGTGATACCGACAGAGTCAATCGGAGGCTTACGTCGAGAAACCGTTCAAACCTCCAACCGCGCAAAACGCGCATTATCTACGGATCTCGAGACGATCTTGGGAAGACTTGGGCTGATGTGGCCCACTATTCAAGGATCAGCCTCGACTTTTCAAGTAGCCTTATCCAATCTCACTGTAGAGATAGAAGACAAGAGCATTCTACGGCGTTGCAATTGGACTACCACCATCCACCGTTCAAACACTCTTGTGGGCTTTAAATGGATATGGCAGAGTTCTCATCTAGGATCAGCCGCGTCATCCAGTACGCCTATTGTAAAGAGTCTTATTTTTGAGACTGAAAATACCTATTCCCGTCAATAATGTTTGCGCTCAAGTCTTGTGCCTACCTCGCTACCTTATTAAAGTGAAGTGGCCTTTATTCGAAACACATCAACATAAAACGCCAAGAATTACACCTCATACACTTGCAAGGACCGGCATCCCTCCTCAGACCGTCTTCCCGAGATTACTCGGGCTACACCAAATAGAGCGAAGCGCGTATTTCAACGACCTTCGAAGATGGAGATTGGCATTTTTGACCCGAATGTCGGATGGCCAAACACATAATTCAGAGTTAAAGATATAACAAAAAAAAAAATTACTGATGATACATATTGGGCGATGACGTCTTAATACACTTAAGCGACGACGTCTAAGACGCGCCTACGCTTGTATGGCAGATTATACGCATCTCAAGCTGGATTGCAACTTCACGAGGTGACATGAGAACATTGTACGAGCACCCTAAAATGATCATATTGCTTCGCTGCCCAGGTATGAGAACCACTATAAGAATTAACAAGGACTAGGCAATTGACACCGCGCAAAATTAACAGCATGCGACCGCTAAGAAGACATGTTACACATATTGACTTGGTTCAACAAATCGCTTAAGATATTCGCGCTATCGAACATGCTTCAGATCGTATTATTCAAGCGCTAGCAGTTTTGTAGATCAATAAACGCCATAATTGTACATCCGCTCAATAAATATTACTCCGAAATCGTTACTTTTTCTCTTCCAACTCGGTCAATTGTCGTCCCAACTCGTCAGGTATCTTGAAGATCTCGCCAGTGATACGATGTTGGGCCCAATGTTGCGCCGGCAGCACTGTGGGCGGGTCCGGATCGGCGATAGGCTGAATGATCGTGTTATGCTCGTGATAGTGATAGGACCGGGTGCGTTTAGGTTCGATGATGGTGTGCACGTGAGGTTTGATCTCTTCGTGGGTAACCGCTTTCTCCTGGTGAACAGTGTGATCGAAGTCGACGTCGATGTGGCCATAGACGGCATCAAATGTGGTTCTGAGATCCTTGGCTTTCGAATCTGCTTTAGCGATGGCGGTGCTCATCACTGACTTATCATTCTCCGAAGGGTTTACAGTCAAATTTGCCAAATTTGACTGAAGCTGATCGACAGTGACATCGGAGCGTTGTAGTGCGAAGGGATTGGGCTCTCCTGGTTTGTCGCCTAATTGTATGGTTCCTACAGTTGAGATCTGAGGGTCCTTTTGAGCAACACCAATTGGAGATGACTTATACAACTGGTCATGTAACAGATGCGCTTGACGTTTGGATGAAGTCCGCTCAGGAATCTGATGTTTCTCAATCGCGTGCTGTGAGGATTTACGAGAATCAGAAACACTACTCTCAGAGGAAGTCGAGCTTCGGTCATCCACAAAGTTCAGCGGTGGTATCATAGGAGCCGTGTGAGACCCGCGAGGATCTGCAGTCGTGGGAGCTCGAGGGACGAGATGCTCAGCAGTAGAGGGGTGAACTGCTGGATGTTCTCGGAGGCCCGGAGTGCTCGCTGGGCTATAAGCTGAAGGGGTGTAGGCTTCAGCTGCGGCAAGATGAGATCCACGATCCGTATTCGGGAGTCCTCGCGCTCCATTATGAGCTGGGTTTGAGTTACGAATCGGAAGTTGTTGGCTCGTCTGAGGTGCAGTTTTAGGATCGCCGTTCACTTCGCGGGCATTGTTTGAAGCGAACGACTCCTGTTCGGGGGAAGAAGGCTCAGATTGATCTCCTTGCCGAAGCAAGCGCTTCGCTCTCCCTTTGACAGCATCTTTGACCCGATCTAACATTAAATGAAAAAAGAAAGTAAAATCCGCGTGGTGTTGTGAGTGAGTGTCGTGGAAGAACGGGCGGCGGGTGTGTAAGCGGAGGACGATCGGACGACGTGAACAAATGCCAGGCAGTTACCGACCTGGGGACATTTGGAAAATATTCGCTGAGATGTCGTGATACGTTGCCTCGGAGTTTAGATGAAAGCTTGCTCGAGCTCTGGCACGACGACGCTGAGCTTCAGATCATCGGTCGATGAGCTGCCGCCAGCTCGTCTCTATGACGCGTTAGTCGTGCGTCCTCTGGGGCAGCTCTACGTAGGCTCTGCGCTAGCGGCGACTTTTGTCCAGCAGCCACCAAAACTATTGTCTCATGGGCATCTCTGCCATGGCTTTTGAAGACAGTTCGGAGCAGTCTTTCCACTGACTGGAAGAAAAAGACGTCACAGAAGTGGGTTGAAGGTTGCTTAGTTGCGTTGGCGGCTGGAGTTGAGGTCTCGACCTCGCATCGACCATCGTCTCCAAGGGCCGCATCGCGGTCCCGCTTGGCCAACCCCAGAATGCCAAGTTCCCAGGACCAGGTGCGTTCTGCCTCCTTGCGGCTCGCGAATCAGATGGTGCATGGATGAAGGAAGGGAGACGCCGATCGCCACTGATTTCGGGTGTGAGGCGGCCGTTACTGTTTCCGGAGGGCCTGTCTGAGGCCAAAACAACATGACGTGCTCCATTGCCAACTCCTCATCGGCCTTTTTCAGCTGTCTATGTTCACCCAGCTTCCAAAACGGGCGCTAAGATTGCATGAGGCTCCCGGGATGACATCTTCCGTCATCAGAATCATGTGTGTAGCCGTCTAGTCGGGTCTGCTATTGGGGCCGTGGTTTACCTTTGAGTGTGACGATGGTTGCTTGTTAGCGGGGCCCTCATGACGTCCATGATGCGGAGGGCTCGATGGAAATTCGGTCGCCATTTACTCCTATAAGTGCGTTGAGTACTCTCTTAAAGCATTATTTTCTCTACTTATTCAACCACATTGCGATTCAGTCTAGTCATTTAATTTCAGACTAACCTGTACCTTACATATTTACTCATAACCATCTGAAGACTAAACCACATATTCATCATGCAGAAAGCTAAGCAGGCCGTTTCGGACTTCATGTCCCACGATGGGAAGCACAAGACTACCGTCGAGGAGGATGTTAGAGGTGCCGTTACCGAGGAGCACATCAACCCCCACAAGCACGAGAATGTGACCACGGCCATCGATAAGGAGGTCCACCAAGATCACCATCACACCACTGTGCAGCCCATTCAGCACAAGGAGACTCTGTACGTTATACTTCTTCCAAATGCAAGTATCTGGTCTCTCATTCTAATCCGTTCCCAGTCCTGAGAAACATACACACAACATTGTTCCTGTGGAGCACAGGACGTTCGAACATGGAAACGATCAGAAGATCCAGTCCAGCCTAGAACGCGAGGCAGCCAAGTTCAAGGACAGCACTGTCACTCACGACGTAACTGAGACTCGCACTACCGCACCCGTTGTGGCAGGCGAGCGCATTCACCATCACGTCCATGAGCACGTTCAGCCTGTGATCCAGAAGGAAGTCATCCAGCCTCATGTTGTTCACACTACTGTGCCCATCCATGAGACTCACCACGCTGAGGCCCTCCACCACGGTACCTCAGTGTTGCCTACTAAGACTCTGGCCGAGTTCAAGAACGACAAGGGAGTTATTGAGGGCCGTGGTCCTACCCACCTCGGCGAGTTCGAGGGTTGCCCTAAGCCTTACAAGAAGGACTTGCAAACGGAGCAGCTTGAGGCAGATCGCCACATGCACCTGCACTCACACAAGGATGGTTCTTCTCATTCACATGAGAACACTACTGGCGGAATTGGCAGTGGTATTGGGTCCGACAGACACTCTCACAACCAGGGTGTTGGTAGCGGCCTAGAGTCCAACCGTGGGCTTGAGTCAAACCGAGGTCTTGACAACCGAGGTGGCATTGAGTCTAACCGTGGTCTCGAGTCAAACCGAGGCCTTGACAACCGAGGTGGTGTTGAGTCCAACCGTGGCTTAGGATCTACCACCGGTCTTGATAACCGCGGTGGCATCGACTCCAACCGAGGCCTTGAGTCTACCGGTAACACACACTCTCACGGCGGTGTTGGCAGTGGCATTGGCGGAATTGGTGGATCCAACAACCTGGGTAACCAGTCCGATGTAAGTGTTACCTATGCGCCGTTAAGTACAATAAACTGACAAATAACAGTCCCGCACCGGTGGCTCTGGAATTGGTGGTCGTGATGGACGTGACACAAACACTTCCACATCTGGTGTGCAAGCAGCCAAGCCCTCGCTCATCGACCGAGTGAACCCCTTCAAGGACACTGACGGTGATGGAAAGAAGGGAATTATGGATTGAATATGTACTCAAGTAGGCGTTCAGCATTCTACGGAACTTATCAATATTATCATGTACAACAAACTTACGTCATTGCACTAACACTGATGTATATTCTTAGGATGTTTAGTTGCGCAAACAGTGAATGATATGACTTGCTAAAAGATATTGTATCCAGTCAAGCCTAACATATTTGCTTGTCATCGTACAACAAATATTTCCGCTTGATAGGTAGTTATCTTTGATAAATACTACAGGCTCGTGGGAAGAGCCAATTTCTACACCCTCCATCGATGGGCCAATCATACCTTAAATCCAAGTCGTAACTATTAGTATTGTACGTCGTTGCTTCTAATACAAAATCGTCCCCTCCTTCTATCGTTTCGCAAATACCGTGGCGTAATAATCCTGTAGCCTTTCGCATTGCTCCAACAATGAGCGTTCACAATTAGCTTTAATGATCTCCTCCCATATGACCTTCTCAAGATCATATCCTGCGGTCTCTATAATAGCATCGCTGTCAGCCCCCCACAGCCGCGCATATGCCCCAGTAGCATCCTTGGTCAGAAAGTCGCCTACTGAGAGGCTAAGACGGCGAGTGTCAATCTTGACTCTGTTGAGATGTGCAAACATGGTGATTGATGCCCCCTTTGCCTTCTCCCCCCTCTCTGTAATCTCTGTGTTCTTCGCCTGCGGCTTGTCGTTTGTATGGTCGGCTGGCTTGGAATGTATCTTCCAGTCTTGCTCCGGATCTGCTTGCCATATCCCACTACCGTAGTTGATGTCTGTCGAAGAAAGTAGTTCTGGTAGCGTCTTAACTTGCCAAACTGGATTCCCCAGCACCCACGCGCTTTCGTGGAACGTTTCCTTATCGCCCGATCCCCAAGCGCCCTGTGATTGGAGTGGATAGAAGAACCTAGGTCCATAAAAGTTGTGGTACACAGCTAAGAGCAAGCTATCAGCATGCTTCGCCTTGTTGTACAGCATGACTCCCGACTCGGATGCTCTCGACCTGAGCGTCCTTTCCGGCATGGGAGCTCCCGTGATATTGTAGAAAAGCGGCGATATTGTGGGCAGCCAAAAGTCTGGCCAGGTCACCAGCCCATGGCTCTTGTACGGCTCAACTTCGAAGAGGTGGTCGGGCTTCCGGAGTGGAAACGCATCAGCATCGAAGAACAGAATATGCTGAAAGGAGGAAAAGAGAATGGCGAACGATTTGAACTGAAACTTCTGCAGTTTCGGTTTTGTCAAGTTGAAGTCGTGAGGTACGCGCAGAAAGTCATCCATGTTTAAGCATGTTACTTGCAGATCCGCTAGTGCTTGATCGCATTGCTTTCGCTCCTTTTCATTTGTCGAGTCGAGGAACAGCTCAACACGGAGTTTGGATCCGACATGCCTCAGCATGAGAATGGTTGTAACCGCAATTCCGAATTTTGAGGCGTGTGCGGTTATGACCACGCCATGAGAGTCTGGTGTAAACGGCATCTTGGGGGCAAGTTGCTTGACACCATCCATGTATTCCTCGTGCTTCTCCCTCAATGACTTGATCTGGTCTTCTGGTAGATGGATGACATCGATGTCGATCTGAGGTTCGCCTCCAAACTCATCGAACTTATTTCGATCTAGTGACTTTTCAACTGTGATATCTCGCGCCTGTGGTTCTGCTGCATATAAATTGCCGAGCAGCTGACCCCAAAATTGAGTCTCGTTTGATATCTGAGCGGATATCGTAGGCGCGTGGGCCAAAGTCTGGGTGGAGGTGCTAACTGTGGCATTTTGATGATTTGATGGCGGGCTTTCAGTTTCAGATTCTTTTGAAGAAGTGATACTGGTAATCACATATCGATATGCTGTAGAGAAATGTGAAGATAATCCTATCAGAGCTAGAAAGCAAGTGATGAGGATGAGGGCGGCGAAAGGCCTAAACAGAGACCGCCCACCCGCTTGTCCCAAGCGAGCAATAACAGACTCGTATGCCCATCCTTTCCACTGCTTCAACATCGTGACAAGAATTAACTGAAAAGGAGATGGGGTTGAAAGATGAAACGGGCAGCCGGTGCAGGGGGGTATAAGTGATCGGCCATGAATTGCCAAAACCGGCAAGTGATGATGTGGCAAGCCGCGGCCGTTGAGAGTGGGTGGCTGATAGTCCAAGGCGTTTTGTACGCTGCTCTCCGCAGCCTACTTAACAATAACAATGGGCTTCAAGGTGACATAGTAGGAAATGCTTTCTTGACATGGCCCTCTTCTCAATTTGACATTGTCTTTTCGGCGTGATGTGTTTTGTGGGCCTGGCGATTGAGTGTTGCGGACGCGTCGGATCGATTGAAAAGGAGAACCGTTGCGCCCCTGGCGTAGATTACTTGGCGCCAGTGCTTGAGAAAAGGCATGTCCCGTGACCTGGATTACGCCACTCATTTGAGACCCACATACTTAAGCTGTTCTGGATGTGAAACCGGTAAGAATAGCGTGCTTAGCACGCAGGCCACTCGATTCTGCGGGGCAGCCGTTAAGCTTGTTATCGCCTTTAGTTGGAAACAGAGCGTGAAAGAGTAAATGAGACTTGCAGGTTACACTTATGACTGAGGGTTCCAGCATGATGTTTGCTAATTAGAGATATTATTTCATGAAATAGACAAGCAAACTACTTACATCTATCCTTTTTTTTTTTGTCTGAATTCGTAACATATAGTTCGAGGTTCCAGGACACAACAGTTCCAACTTCCAATGGCTTTGCCATATTTCGCAACACAAAACTCATTGCAGCTTGGCAACACCCTTAATGAGCTTCTTATAGCTTCCAAGTTCCCAATTTGTACAAAACCACCGAACCGACTTTTCGTTTGACTATTGGCTGACGTTGAACGTAAAATGCTTCCAATCAGGTATAACATGTTCTATGCCATTGACAGAGCAGAGTGCTTGCAACACTCCCTTTCTTCCGCCTCAAACCAATATTATTTCCCCTTTTGGTTGAGAATTCATATGTACAAAGCACATCGACGAGGCGTCTTTACAAGACAGCTGAAAATACCCGATTCGCTCATACTCGTTACTTATGTACATGGTACGCTGAATGAGAATTCCATAGATTCGGGACTCCGGCCCCCTGCTCGTGGTTACTGCATCCAACGCAAGAATGGGCAGGAAATCGCTATCCCTTGTGTACAGCAGTTCCAACTTGTCTTCGGGGCAATCCGTGATGGTTTGTGGGCGAAAATTAGTGAAATCGCAAAGCCGACCGGACAACGTGAGCCGGGAGTTGGTAGTCCATCCGTCGTGCTTATGCGTGCTTTCAAGGAGAACGATATCTATCAGCGGGCGAATTTTGACATGACGCAGCTGCGTGTGATCGAGCTGTAGTTGTGTCTCAACGTCTCCGCGCATCGATACCCACGACCAGGTAGGCGCAGGAAAAGACGGCCGGGCTGCTTCAACCGTAGAGCCCTTGTCCAGCCTGTTCGTCGCTTTACTTTTCGCTTTGACGTTCCACAGCAGGTTGAACGTCAGGCAATCTTCCCACACCCCAGCCACGAACTGTCGCTTGGTGCTTTTCTGAATAAAGTCCACAACACCAAGCAAGGCGGTGATCTTGTCGCTCTCTCTTGTAAGATCACGCACTGCGTATCGCTCAACCATGCTATACCAGCTCTTGTGAAACTCAACGTTCTGAACAAGATCACTCCCGCTGGCCTTGAGAAGAAGCTGAAACTCGCCGCGCATGCCAGCCAGAGCTGCAGAGCGCAGATATTGAAGCCTATAATGTTCTGCACTCTTGTAGTTGGGGTTTGCTGCGAAGTTGGGGAACACTTTAGGCACCATTATGTTGCCTCCCGCTGTGGGCATGATGTACATGGCTCTGGACTGGTACTCCTCCACAGACTCCGGCATGAGCGTCTTTGACTCCAGTTGCGGATTCAGGAGCTCGTTTTCCTCGCCAGGGTCTCGAAGAGTTCCGTCAACGCGAAGATCTTTCTTCACAAGGTGATCAACGCCATCGGGATGCATCTCCGAGGCACGAAGGGTGTTGCATTCAAAGAGAACGAAACCATCGCAAAAGTGCAAGATGCGGTTAGCCAGCACACGCTCTTGAAATGTCCACCCTCTTTGAGTCAAAGGTGCCCGCTCGACACATCGATCAAACAAGTCATCTAGGGTAACATTTTGCTGGTTTTTGAAGTCTTCTGGTCGGACCGCTAGTGCACTGACGCTACCTTTTTTCCTTCCGATAACGCATTGAGTTACTTCCTCTGCTTTGAGATTCTGCCTCGGGTAAAAACAGCCCCCCTCGCAGTCTGGAGAAGCAGTCGCTGATACCATACACACGGCGTGTGCATACAGCAGACCCATAAGACTGGACTCACGAGCCCAGTCATGTTCAGAGTCCTGAATAATGCAGAGTGCATCAATCCAGAGAAACTGAACGCCGATTCCACGTGTGACTATGATAGCATCCTGAAAATTCTTGGGAAGATCGCTTATGGTGATGGACTCTTTCAAGGAAGGCAATGACTTCCTCATTAAGCTCTTCTCTGGGACCTTTCCGCCCCAACAATGACTTAAGGCGGTATAGTCCACTTTACCGTGGAATGACAACTCGTTGGTTTCGACTAGACGCACGATAGGACTGCCGAGCTCGCCAACTGCGAGAAGACGAGTTGGGACGAAACTACCTGATTGCTCAGGGGAATAGTTGCCTCGGCAGATTGGATGATCATGACAAAGCTGTATCCATTGCTTAGCAAGGTCCATTGTTTTTGACGAGTTGGTCATTTCTGATAAGTCACATCTGTGAATATCGAAAACTTGAATAAACGGGTTAGCAAAGACACTCTTTCGTGCCATCTTGGCTGCTTCTAGTGCCGACTACTAAGTGCACGGGATTCTGTACTTTTTTCTGTTAAAAGTCTTCGAGACCTTTTTTTAGCGCTATCAAAGGCTGGTATGGACAGTGTGGATTCTGAACCGTCCTTTTTGATCTCAATTATAAGACTGCTGGACTGTGATGTGATTGACGATTCTTGCTGGGTCGGCGGTTGTGCGACATGTCGGAGGCCTAAAAGAAGATTGCATAACTGGCAGACAGACGCAGACCGCTGGAGCTCGACGAGATCGTGATGCTCATGTCGCTCTTTGCTTGAAACCACCAACAAGCGGGATCCTGTCAATAGCCGAGAACGCTCAACCATGTCCTCGCACTTGGCGCATAATGAACTGGCGCCTGTTCGGCAGCCTGCGACGCATGGCTGTGTACGCCATTTTGGAAGTCGAGCGGCAATTCCCATGTCGACACAGAGGCCAGTCGTAAGAGGTAATTGTCGAGGGCGATGGCTCAGTAGTCGAGGCCAATGACAGAATGAAGACAATAACCATGAGGCAGAGTTCTAAGATGAATAGTTCTGGGCGTCAGAAGTAAACAAAATGTGAAATCACAAGCGCTAAAAGCTCGGACGTTTCTTGCGATAGAACAGGCAGGCGGTTCGCATAAAATTACCTCTTTTCGTGCCCAAATTACAATTCAGATCAGGCTGCAGCCTACACGTATTGCTCAGATGACTCCTATAGACTATAGTCCTTTTTCTAAAGTCTTGTGAGTACGCAGTAGGGTTTTAGAGTTATAGAAACGAAACAACAAAGGAGCTTATTTCCATGACTGACATTAGCCCAATGCAATCGCGGCTATAATATTCCTAAATTTAAGCATCTGTCGTACGGATGCATTGATTGGCTTACGAGGGTACAGTTCATCTAGTATTCGATCCCTCCCAAACTTCCATCAAGACATACAGATATTGATAACTATCGTTTCATCATGCTAATACGTAGGCAAAGGGTATTTTTCCTTAAACATATTATTAGTGCTGTTCCAAACATCAGGCTATAGTGTGGCCTGCGGCCCGAAACCCCGACAGCCGATTATATCAAGCGGCACGGAAGGCATTCACTTACCCTCCAATATGATCTACACCAAGTAAGATAGCGGGGGAACCTAGCAATCTTCATACGGTAAACGTGGAAGTCTTCGAGGCCAGTGAAGTGTCGGTTGAATGATCTCCTTCAGCAAACTCGTCACGAGCTCGTATTCCCCCCTCTTTGGGGTCCGACGTCTGAAAGTAGACAGTGGGAACACGATGCTTACCTGTAACCTAACAAGGTAACAGATGACGATTGATGTTTCAATTGAGAGTCAATGTAGCCACTCAAGTAAGGTTGCCTGAAGGGACAAAGTAAATTGTGAAGGGTCGTGGCGAATGATACTGTGGTGCTACTCAATGTTGCTATCGTCAGCGCCGGATGAAGTCCAGCTTCATACAGGCTATTAAAAAGCCGAACGATATATCGACCCCTGTATTAGGTCTTTTAACACCAGAAATATGCTATTGTCAAACGTGAGATCTTTGAGTATAAGACTGCTACCTCCTCGCCCTCACTGAAATGTCTTCTTAAGTTCTTAGTCAATTGCTTAGCAGCAGCAGCAAAGCATCCACTGCCTCGAAATTGGTATTGCCAAACTCTCACAACGGCCAAATACGGTGAAATATCACCATGGTTCTCCAGAGCCTTGCAGCAGCTGTCGCTCTAGGCCTTTGCGGTCTTTCAGTCGCCCAACATCCCTCAGACAAGCAACCCTGCGGACTGAAGATGGCCCGTTGTGGCGAGGACTCGTTCTGCAGCCCCGACACTCCTGATTGTACCGACCTCAACCGATGCCGCGGAACGTGTACTTTCAAGAACATATACGCCGAATGCGGGGGTCACAAAATTAATCCTCTGAGATGCGACGACAACGCGACCTGCCAAGACGATCCACGTTTACCGGGCACTTGTGGCATGGCGTGTGACATTTCTGGGATTTGCGTTCCTAAAGTTCTGCCGTCTTGTTCTGGGTTCTCCGGCATGGCGTGTCCCAAGGGGTTATACTGTTATGATTTGCCAGGCGATAGTTGCGATCCAAACGCTACCGGCAACGATTGCATTGGAATATGTCTGTAGGACTCATACTCTACACTGGGGAAGAGATTCTATACAACGACGTATGAATATACATCCGATCGTCAAACTTTTGCCCAGTAAATTCGTTACTGCATGTACTTTATCCTGTGAAATGAGCCAAGTCCATCTTTTGGCTCCCCCACGTTGAAGCGTTATGGCATGGTTGCGTTCATATTCTTAAATTCCAGACTCAGCTTTACCCAGTATTCAATGCTGTAGCTTTATGCAGCAACCCTGGAGGCAAACACATTCTCACTTGAGAGCCTGTTTAGGTAGAGGCGTCCACAACTTGTCTCCTTGGGATTTATGCTTACAGTTTAGGCTCCGAGATTGAGTCACTCCGACAAACATGGAGTGTGGGTTTCCTCCGTGACACCTTCTGTCTTCCAGGGCGAGTATTAGTATCCAGTAACATTTAACAATGCTACAAATTGGTACAATAAGCAAAGCATATAGGTTCGGTGTGTCATAAGACGAGGTGCAAGTATGGGTCAAAAGACATTATTATAATTCTACAGGTAGAACCCTCCATTCGAGGAGATCCAGATTTGTAGTTGTATAGGGAAGCCAATGGGATCCTCCAACTATATTAGAGTACATTGCTCGTAGAATAGAAGAACACGCGTGGAAGCCTCATGCCTCGTCTCATCATTCAGAAGCATCTTCGTCTAAAGAAGTCTCCAGACAGCGACAGCGACACCAGCAGCAGCCAGAAAGCTGGAGACGGAGGCAGAGTTGCCCTAGTAAACCCGTCAGTTAAAACTCGGGGGACTAAAGAGGGAGGCTAGCATAGCACTCACCATGTTGACAACGACGGTCGAAGGGGTGGCTTCGGAGATAGGGCTGACGCTGGAGTCGCCGCCGGTGCTCTTGGTAGGGACGACGACGACGTCGGTGCCAGAGGGAGTAGCACTGCCCTGTGATACAGTGGCGTGAGCGGTGTCCGTGTGACCAGCGGATTCACTAGGGTGGGGGATCTCGGAATGAGAGCCAGCGGGCTCACTGGGGTTGGGAATCTCGGAGTGAGAGCCAGCGGGTTCACTGGGAGAGGAAATCTTGGTGATGACAGTCAAGCTCGACACGCGAGTAACGGTCGAGTTGCAACCGTGGGGGCAAGCCCAGGGGGCAGAAGACACGACAGTGTGGGTGTGTTCAGGCTCCGAGGACGCATCACAGATAGTTGTGGTGACGGGGATCTCGGCAGTGACGGTAGTGATGGGTTGACTTACAGAGCCAGACTCGGTGGCAGTAGTGGTCTCTCCAGCAGGAGTGGTGGTCGAACCAGAAGCAGAAGCAGAGCTGGACTTGGTGGCAGAGTTTGTGGGCTCGATGACGACAGAAGTCTCGCTGGCGGACTCTGTGACAAAGCTGGTCTCGACGGCGGAGCTGTTCTCCGTGGCAGTGGCCGTGGGCTGGGCGGCAGAGGTGGTCTCGCCGGCAGCGGAGGTCGTTCCGGCCTTTGTGGTAGTGGTCTCCATGGGAGCCTTGGAGGTGGTAGCAGGGGACTATTTACCGTCTATCAGATAATGCTCGGACGAGTGAGAGGGTAAGGAGAAGAACTCACGGTGGGCTGGTCGATGGGAATAGTGATCGGGAAGCCGAGCTCTGTAATGACTGTTAGCTACATGCCAGGTTGTGAGCTCAGTCACGTTGGCGTACCTGAGCACAAGTCAACTCCAAACTGAATGGCGTTCTGAGCGTCGGTAGAGCTGCCGCAGTCGGATCGGGCGCACTCAAGGTAGTACTCCTGGAGCGGAGGGCCGAAGGGGTCTTTGCAGAAGCAGTGGTACATGTCGGCCTCCTTGCATTCCAGGGGAGGGTGGTCAGTGATGACACCCTGGAAGCAGTCGATCTGTAGGAGAATCCGAGGTCAGCAACTCCAAGTTCTTCTAAGTAGTTTGGGAGAGAGATCCGGCGAGAAAGGGGCGGGAGTCATACAGCGCAGGCCGGAATGTCGGCGGCCACCATGGAAGCCAGGGAAAGGATGCCGGCAGCGGCGAGCTGGAAGGAAGTCGAGGTCTTCATGATTTCGGCTGTGAGGTTGCTTAACGAAGGTAGCAAGGTGAGCTGAAGCGAGTGACTGTAGGAGTTGAGGTTGCTGATGATTTGAGGCGGTAGAGAGCTGAACTGAGAGCAGTAATAGGCGAGGAGACGGCTGCGTTTATACCTCAAACTTTGGACGTCGTTAGTCGGCTGAAGTGCTCAACTCTCCCGACTCGAAGAACTCCGGAACCATGCTGTTAGTCCAGTCGAGCGTACAAGGGGCCAGGGAACCACGATTGGCGCTTCACAACTTCAGACGACTCCATCGTCGTGGTGCCCCCACCGTCGTGTTGGTGGCGTGCGTGATAATTTACGCAGCACATGTATGCTCCATCGGGTTCGCCAGGCACGGCGCTCTTAGAGTTGGTCGAGGACTGGGGTCATAATTTTAAAGTTATCTGATCATCTGATAACCTGATGAACCCTGGCAAAGACCCTTGGCCTCACCCAGCACAGGACCGTAGCCCACTTATTACTTATGCTTGGCAGTCTCTAGTCTCGACTAGCTGCGCCCTAGACCCATGGTCAACCGTCCTCGTTGGGCCATTCGTGAACTCCAGCGTCGGATGCCCTGGCATGGCTTCGCGTACGTAAAAGATTGGCTCCTTGTGAAGAGCTCTTTGCTTGGCACACTGGGCATGTGGAGAAGTTAGCGATTCTCATCATCCAAGTCCCTTGACAACGCTAGACTGCTCCTCTAGTCGCAGCGGTAGGATGTTGAAAGTCGAGCCGCCGACGCCGGCCGCTTATCTCGTCACTTCTTATTTCAGCTGTACCATTTCTGTTCAAGGCCCATCGACTGTTGCCATTGTTACCTGCATAATCCGAGGTGTCCGGGAAGCATCCGTTACAACGCTCAGGGGTAGGCTGCACCGTTGTCGGAAATTCGGGCCAAGGAACGGAAAGCAACAGATGGCGCCGAGCGGACGCCAACATCAGGTTTGACTAAAGTTGTCGTAGTCCTTGAAGCGATGTTCAGAGTGAGGCAGTGCTGGTGGTAGATGTCGGCCGAGATCAAGCGTTAAGCTCGGGGCGGCAAGATCTTGGAAGATGAGGCGATTCAGAAGCTGAATTATAGCGGCGTCAGCGCACTTGAAGTTAGAAAAAACGTCGAAAGACGAGTTTTGGCTGGACAGATGAAGCATGACATGTGATTGTTCTTCTGTTACCGGATTTACAAGTTGTCAGTTCAGCCGCCGCTGGCGAGCCGAAATGCAAAATTTGATCTTATCTCGATAATCTTTACTAGGTTCACGACTATCGCCACCCGCCATGTTCATAAAAATACGCCCTAAAGTGGATTTTCCACTGTAAAAAAATCGCTTCAGGTAACCCCGGATCAGCAAGGGCCAACAAGCATCGCGCCACGGGAGGCCCTGCCGAGAGCGGACCCCGAGTAAAAACCGTTACCACTGTAGCAGTATCAATACAGCCCTGGCTCAGCCGATATCAGGAGCCTCGGCGGGTGGATTCCGCTCTTGATGTACTCGTATTATGACTTTGGAGACTTGTAACCTTCTGACCCACGCCTAATGCGTTCGGAGGAGCATGAGCTTCGCCGAGCTTCTTGGCTTGGCATCGCGCCACCGGCACTCTTCAAGCTGAAAGCCCACTCCATAGAGGATCAGGGATGGCTCGTGGGTTGTTGCAGTACCCCTGCTGGAGCTCTTGCGGCTTTCAACAGTCTTGACTGTCTTGTTATGGTGAAGTTGCGGGTCAATTCGTTTGCCTCGGCTGTCGTGGCTTGTCTCCGGAGGTGAACAATGAATTGTTACTCCGGGTCCGGTTCTGCTCACTACCTTGTCCCTGTGAAGATGGCCATGGTCCTTTGCGTTGAGATTATCCTACCGGATGTGGCAGCGACAGCAGGTATTGATCGGTCTCGGCTATCCTACAACACGATCAATACTATACCACAGCAGACTATGGTTGGAGCCGACATTGCATAGGTAAACGCAGAATTGGTTTTCAATTGATGAATTTAAAACAAATGTAGGCAACTACAAACATCTCCTTTGACAACAAGTTGCAGATCTTACCTAATCTGAAGTACTCTTCTGTACAACTTAAAGTGTTCTAAGTCGAAGACCCGATTGTTTAGAGCCCCTGAGAGTCCGAATCAGGGAGGGCACCTTTACGATTTTGCCCCACCTCGATCCGAGCTGCTCAAGCAGGGCAAGTCGACGGGAGCCAAGCAACGGGGGCACCGTACTCTGCAAATTATTTAACGAGATATCCGTGTAGACGGGCCCAGCTGAATCTTCGCTGCTGGAACAGGGGCCACTTACGGACGCATAGATCCTTGCCAGTGTCAATGGCAGCCTTCTTGTTCGCGGTGGTTCCGCAGGTCGAGCAGGCGCAGTCGCGGTAGGCAAGGGTCAAAGCCTTGACCTTGCACATGCACAGGAACATGTTGGCCTCGGTGCAAGTCTGGGCAGCGGGGTTGCTCATAACAGTGTTGAAGCAGGTCAACTATCATTAGAAAGTTAGGGACACTCCCACATTTCATGTCTCACAACCGACCCGAGAGGATGAACCGGTTGCATTCAACAGGGCAATCTTACGGCGCAGAGAGGAGTGGCCGCAGAGGCAGAGCCAACAGAAGCCAGGGTGATAGCAACGGTGGAGAGGATTGCGGAAACCTTCATAGTGGCGGTTGGTGATGACTTATGGTGGTTTATTGGGAGTGAAGGAAATTGTCTGGTAGAGAACATGACTGAGTCCGGGTACAGGAGGTCTTTATATACGCAAATGAGCCAGCTCCTCTTCCACCATGCAGTCCTGCGTTCCGCTGTAACAAACTCGTGAGCTTCGGCCAAATGCCTCGTCGACTATGTAGCGCACATAAATGGCGTAGACCAAGATCGTGGACGTCCTCTTGGCTATGGCTAGCTACAGAGACTAATAGTAAGAGTGGGAACCTGTATACTCTAGAAGTATATATTATCTTATCAGATCATCTGATAAACGGTCTGCATAGATCAAGCACTCTTAATCAGCCCTTAGCATACCTTGCAAGCTTCTTTTACCCATGTCCTTGCTCGGTGATGGCTTTGGTTCCCCACCCCCCGGAGATTATAGGCTGTGTATATACGTAAAGTTCAATGTCTCGGCATGATCATCCGTGATCAATATTTTCAAGTGGCTTCCAGCTTTCCTATCAGGACCGACGTTCAAAACCCACAGCCTCAGAAAAACTCCTCAACAGCTGATCTCACCGAAGCCGTAACCCGTTCTTCCCGGTCATCCTCCGGGGGTTGAAGCAAGCATGATGTGTCAACTTCGACACTACTTTGATGGCTGAGCAGCTGCTGGGTTCTAACGGGTACCTGAGTCTCGGGTGTAATCTCCACCCAGACGAATCGTAGATGTCGCAGCATCCAAAAATGAGAGCATCTGAATAGACTTGGCGGCTTCGGGCCGATATAACCCCAAACGTCTCAAGTTGTCAAGTATTCGGGGAGCATGTACTAACCACTTACATAGAATTTATGAGGCGAGAGGCATCGGGAACTCGGCGACTCGTCTATGCAGGTTGCCAGATGCGGACGAGCTGCGTTGCTAAGGCTGCGTTGCCAAGATTTCTTAGTCTCACATTGAGAAACTCCAGCACAAGGAGAAATCATCTCGTTACGCGTTTCTTGTACCTTAGTAGTGAGATATCAGAATGTTTTCCTTCGGCCTCACAAGTCAAGAATGCAATGGAAGTCAGGACTATCTGCAACTGTCTTCGACACAATCAATTGTTCATAAGAATTATTCTGACAACAACAAAAAGCCCATATAGATATATGCCCTATCCAGTACAGCGGTCTATACAGTATCAAAAGTTAAATGGTCTTTTCTTGGATCTCCGCAGTGACATGACCGAACCCCTGGCAACAGGGGCCTTGTTCAAGACATAAACCGCCCAGTCTCCACTAACGAAGCAGAACTAACTCACAGATCCAAATTCCCATGACCTCTAGATTTCATGTTGCTTCCAGCTTCAGTGTCTAGTGTTGAAACAACTCCCTTGAGGTTTGGGCGACTGAGCTGCGGCAACAGTCTTATGGCTTTCATTCTCTAAGTTTCACGGGGAGTGGCTCGATCCGCGCTTGGCTTCTCATTGTCGGACAATATGACATGATTCAAGGAGCCAGGCGTTGCACTGGACGTTCTGGTCATGACATGGTATCAACATACCACCCTTGGCGCTGTCGAGCCACCGGCATGATCAAATGATTATGTGACTTGAAAGCGTTCTACATAGCCTTGGCTTACAGTCAACCAAACACTCATCCGTAATGCTGTTCTTTACGGAACTATGGAGAATATGGCTTTGTATTTGTAGCCTTGTGAAAGCAACAATATTCTTGCTTGGCTACAAAGTATGGAAATGACAGCTGGGTGTTCCAGAGGTGGGGTTTTCAGATAATCGATCTCACAACGTCTCGCTCATCTACCCTAAAAATACGAAGTCAATCCTGCGCTTTCCAAGTTCGCCGACAGATTTAGTCTTTCGTATCGTAATAGTCACTATAAAGAAAATCTCATCAGTCCCGGCGTTTTTAAGAAAAAGTTTGGTATGCTGTGAAAGAAGAAACGCTCACTTGTAGGTGTGAGAATGTTTAGTAACGTCAAACTGCCTCTTTTGACTGTTCACATCTGGGAACTGCTCTTACGAAGGAATTCGTCAAGAGCCACCTCAACCTATTCCTTACACTTGAGAGCGATCTTCAAAGAACAAGATACTGAAGCAGATCCTTTCCTCTTCTTCTTGTCTTCGCTCATCCAGGGTTAGGGTTAGGGTTGGAACTCATCTCGCCGATGTTAACAATTTTAACATTTGCTTATATAATCTATCATAGCCACGTCGCGCCTCTGCGTGCGATTTGCATCAGTTAACCATTTGTATCTACAAGACTACAGGCCTCACCTTCGACAGCTTCAAAGTGCTGCATTTCATTCATTTGTGGTTCAAAGTTCGTATTCGATTTCTACTTCTACGGGGCGCCGCTTGGAGCAGAAACCCGTGCCGTCCGGAATCATGGACATCGACCCGCCTCACAACAGCACGATCAGAAGCTTTGATGGTTGCTGGACATGCCGACTCCGACGCAAGAAATGCGATGAGAAACGCCCGGCATGTGACACGTGTGGCGCGCTACACATAACCTGCTACTATGGCCAGGATAAGCCGGAGTGGATGGATGGAGCCGCGAGGCAGAAGGAGATGGCCGAGCAGCTCAAGCGCGAGGTGAAAGAGAGGGCTCGCCATCGCCGCGGGGAGCCGCCGGCCCATGCTGCGAACGACCGTGTCTCGAGCGACCGTGTCTCAAGCTCTGAAGATGGCACAAGCGACTCCGTAACGTTGGCCACCCTGTCTCTGGGACAGGGGCATACCGTGAGCCCAGCGACTTCTACGAGAAACGGCACGTCCTTCGAGGAAATCCGCGAGCCCTATTCCGAAACATCAACTATGCCAACTAAACCTAACTGTGCATTCATTTCCAAGAATCAAAGTAACGGTAAAGACCTCGGACGGTCTGACACGATTCTGCTTATGTTCTACCTCGAACATCTGCTCCCGTTCCTGTTCCCATTCTATCGCCCATCGTTGCTTCAGGGTGGAAGAGCCTGGATCTTGGAAATGATGATAAGCAGCCCGGTAATACGCCAGGCCACACTATGTCAGAGCTCCTATTTCTTCTGCCTCGCGCAGGGCACAATTGTTCACGACGAGGTCTGGGGAACAGTGCTGGCGCAGACCAAAGGAGCATTTGGGATTCTGGGACAGGCGCTGTCCGTCATTGATGGCTCCGGCATCGAGCAGCATCTCGGCGGCGCTATTCGAATACTGGTAAGCATTATTCAGGTGCAGCGGTTTGAGGTTTCCATCCGGAGTTTCGACAATTGCCAGTCACACCTCAGCGCCGCCTTGGCTCTTTTCACAGAAGTCATCGCCTGTGTCGGTCCCTTTGAACCAGCTGAAGTCAGCGCCAGGTTCGATGACATTCTTGGCCGCCTAGGACCATCGTCGTGGATCTTACCAGAGCAGTGTGTCCAGGTCCCGAGTGCGGAGCAGGCCGCCTTTCGCTTCTCAGCCAGCCTTTTGATCTTAGATGACCTTATCGCCAGCACAGTTCTTCAGGAGGTGCCGAAACTCTTCCACTACTACCCCAGCCTCCTCGGCGAGACCGAAAGCACCAGACCTACCATCGATCTCGAAGATGTAGTGGGGTGTCAAAACTGGGTTCTAATGCGCATCGGCGAGATTGCCGCGCTCGATGCTTGGAAGCAGCGGTGCAAGAGAGTTGGAGATCTCGACGTTATGCAGCTGGTTCACTGCGCCAAAGGCATCAAGGACTCGCTGGAGACTCAATTCACGCGGTTTGAAAACACTCCCGTAAGGACGCCAGGAACGTGCGGGAACCTCCTCGATTCATTCTCCAGAAATTACCGCATTACATCAACACCGTCGGCGAGCCAGGGGGCCTTGGTTACCCGCGTATGGGCTCATGCAGCATTCATCTATCTATCCGTTGTTGTGTCTGGATGGCAGCCTGCGAGCGTTGAGGTGCGTTATCACGTTAGCCGAGTCATCGAGCTCCTGACAGTTCAAATATCGCCGCCGGAGCTGCTGCGAACAATGGTGTGGCCGTTCTGCGTCGCAGGATGTCTGGCGGAGCCAGCACAGGAAGCTTCATTGCGTGGAATGGTGGAGGCTTTACAACCGCAGAACATCTTCGGCACAACGCGCAAAGCACTGGAAATTATGGAGAACGTATGGCGCAACAGGGTTGTAGGAGATCTTGAAAGCCGCGACCTCGCCATGTGCTTTAGAAGCGAAGGTGACTTGGTTTTACTTGTGTGAAGGAGCTAGTAACAAAGGGCCAAATTCACCTGGTATTGTATGAAGCAGAAGAACCCAGCAGCAGCTGGCTAACACCATTTGGTTCAACTCAAAATTAAAACATTTAGCAATAGCAGGCCAGGGTCCTCCGCTTTTACTTGGATCAAGAACCTAACAACACGGGCGAGAGCATTTATTGCGGTCAAGGCACTTGGTATTTCGGCCCTTGTCAATGATTCTGATTAGACTATCTTGAGCAGTTCATAACACTAACTCTTATCTAGCAACCGTTTTACTATAGAACCTCTACTTAAACTGGACGTATCCCTTGCCGGCCACAAAGGTGGCGTGCCATGGAACAACACCCTCATGGTTCGCCAACTGCTTGAAGAATTCGGCATGGGCAGGACCATCGACGGCCTGGCCAACGGACTTGCCCTCCTCAGTGCGCTGATCGGCATAGAAAAACCTAAGGCGATCATGTCAGAAACCATCTTTCTCGCGGAACTCCTGTTTTGGGTACTCACCTGTAGCCCTTGGATGCGTACAAAGCGTCGGCGGCACCAAGCCAGTAAGCCGAAGCAGACTTGCCCATGCCGAGATCGAGCATCATAGGCAGAGGCCAGACCCATGTGTTGAGGATGTTACCGGTGTAGATGAACGCCACCTTGGCATCCTTGGGCAGCGTCGCCCATCCCTTGATGGCCTCCTGCGCGGCGACGTAGGGGCTGATGGTGTTGACGTTCAAGTCCACCAGGACTCTGGCGGCAGGGATGGAGAGAACAGACTCGGCGTCGGGAGGGGGGGGTGAGCGAAGCAGCGTTGTAAACGATGACGCTGGGAGAGCCGTTGAACTCAGCCTTGACGGCGTCGAAGACGGCCGGGACCGACTCGGGGTCGGAGAAGTCGGCCTTGAGGGAGAGGTAGCCCTCGTCGGTCTTGGCGCCAGTTCCCTTCCTGGATGCGACGACGACAGAGTAGCCATCACTGGCGAACTTCTCGGCCACGGAGGCACCTACACGAGGGCCGGATCCGAGGATGAGGACAATCTGCTTGGAAGCCATTGTGAGGTTTTGGTTGATGGGATTGATTGGGAAGAAGCTGTGGAAGAGAGATGGGATGAGAGAGATGTTTTGGAATAACATGTTGAGCGTCGAGGTGTCTCTTCTTTATACCAAGTCTCATGCACTCCTGCGTGATAGTCATTTATACTCGTACTTAGTAGCATAACACCTTAGTATTCGTACACGGCGTATTCCTGCCGCGGATTTATAATCACTTTCGTGATGATTATTGGCAGATGTCAAGCTAATGCTGCAGTTTCAAAGGCCCAATCTAAGAATGAATGCATCACATCACCAACCTGACGCTGCCTAATGCGGTATTGCGCGCGTGGGAGTAAAGGCGCTCTAGCCCAGCCCCACAAGCCGCGCGGGACAATTACGCCAAGCCGAAGATGCCGGGGAGCGCTTCCTACAACCCAATAAACCTCCCAAACGGTAGCACGCGCGGGACGTAACAAACACCTTTCCATTATGGGCCGCGCGGGGAGACTAGGCTGATAATAGCCGACCTCACCTTACGTAGTACTACGTGCTTTGCCACTGGGTTGAGTAAGTCGGCCACTTGATTCACATCCCCATTCTTGCGCAAGATGAGGGGACTGTGCCATAGAGCTAAGCTCCGCGCGGGAAAGCTGACGATGGCGGCTGTTGCTGTTGTTATTGATGCATAAGGGGACCTGGTAGTTCCTTGATAAGCTCCATGAGACCGTGAAGCCTGACGAAGTTGTGGACACAAAACTTGACATGCCGTTCTACCCAACTCTCCGTTCAAGATACACATATTTGGCCATTCTGCTTGTCGCATTTTCCGTCCCAGTCGCCTACCGAAGCATCCCGAAATTCCAAAACTCCATACGCAGCATGGGTCGCTCACATCTGAGCAGTCAATCGCGGCCGCCCGTCTACTTCCTCGGTATTGGCGGGCCCGGCTTCATGGAGAACAAGGCGCATGCTGGGTACACCAAGCTGCAGGAGGTCGGGTTGGAGATCACGACAAAGGTGAAGCCCAAGGCCATCGTCGTCTTCTCTGCCCACTGGCAGGAAGGCCCTAGCAAGGTCCTGGTCAATGCTGCGGAGCACACGGATCAGATCTACGATTTCTATGGCTTCCCTCCGCATTACTACGAGAAGGTATACCCGTACAAGGGCAGCCCTGAACTGGCCGGAAAGGTCGTCGAGAAGCTCGAGGGAGCTGGCATTGAGATCGAGAAGGTCAGGCGGGGCCTTGATCATGGTGTTTGGGCAGGGTTCATTGTTGGTAAGTGAACTGTGATGGTGGAAACAACGCTTGAGGCGTGTCGCTGATACAGTAGCGACCAGCTTTCGATCCGAAAAAGAACCCCTTGAACGTACCAATCGTGCAAGTCTCGCTTTTCGGGAGCGAAGACTCGGATCAACATTACCGTATGGGTCAGGCACTTGAGAGTCTGCGCGATGAAGGCGTCGTCATCATGGGAGCGGGGATGGCTGTCCACAACCTCAACGAATTCCTAGCCACGAGGGAAACGGGCTCGACGAAACCGTAAGTGACCACTGCCGGTATGGCAATATCGACCGAAAATTTTGCTAATGCTTCTCAGTTACGTGTACAGCTTCGACGAGGCGCTGAAGGAGGCTGTGACAGCGAAGCCAGAGGATCGTCGAGCGAAGATGCTAGAGCTGATGAAGCGCGGCGATGTAAGAAAGGCGCATCCCACTCTCGAGCATATACTTCCGATACATGTAGCAGCCGGCGCTGCAGGCTCGAGTATTGGCGAGCAAATATGGACATTACAGGAGGGGACCTTGAGCTGGGCGCAGTATCGGTTCGTAGACGCAGCAACGGCGTAGGTGAAGTGCTGCGATCTGAATCAATTCAAACAAACTAGGCATTGTCTTTGCCAACTTGGAGGTGTTGTTAAAGTATCTCCTCGCCGATTGAGGTGGTACATGTAGCTCGGGCTTTCGGACCTCCGCGATGTCCGTAGTGTGCCGGGCTGTCCGCCGCAACGGCCCCACAAAACCCTATATCCCACCTCCCCATCGGTCCGTGCGGGGATTTCCGGAGCGGCATTGGTAATGCCCAATTAAGATGATTGATTACGTGAGCAGCCGCGCGCAACATTGCCCGTGGTATTGTTCATAAGAAGGCATCTTGTTTCTTCTTCTCAGTCTTGATAGGGACTCTTCTCCTTTTTCTGTATCATTCAAGCAATTTCTTTTAATCAGCTCATAATACCATAACGGTCCTTGAACGGCTTCAAATCTTAATACACCTCAAGAGTCATACCCACCATGACCAGGTTCAAGATTACCGTCACATCCGACACGGTGTGTCCCTGGTGTTATATCGGCCGAAAGCAGCTTCAGACCGCCGAGAAGATTTGGCAGCAACGATATCCTGATGCAAACGATACCTTCGCCGTTAGCTACCTCCCCTTTCAGCTGGCCCCGGACTGGCCCAAAGGCCCCTCGTCCAGTCGGTCGAAGCGCCAGTTCTACATCGAGCGATTCGGCGAAGAGCGGATGCTGGCGATGCAGGAGAGGGTCGGCGATGCGGGCAGGGCCACAGGAATCGAGTTCAAATTCGGCGGGCAAACGGGAAACTCGCGAGATTCGCATCGTTTGGTCCGCCTGTCGAAGAAGTATGGACAGGAGGCCGAGGGCAAGGCGCTTGATGGGCTCTTCGCGGCCTATTTCGAGAAGGAGGGCGACATTACCGACTATGAGACTCTGAAAGGTATCGCCATCGAGGCTGGCATCCCAGCCGAGGACTTCCAGAAGGCCATTGTCGAGAGTGACGAGGGGGGCAAGGATGTGGACGAGGCGGCGCTTGCGGCCAGGTACTCTGGCGTTTCGGGAGTGCCGGATTTTGTGATCCAGGATGCGTACAGACTCAGCGGTGCGAGGGATCCATTGAGCTTTATCAAAGTCTTCGAGACGATCAAGAAAAGCGAGGCAGCCAAGGGGGTCTAAGCGTAGCGAATCGCTGTACAAGACCAGCTAGCTTTCATTACCCTCTCACACCAAGGGGTTCCATCAGATCTCGGATCAATCAAAAGCTTCAAGTGCGCAGATCGCTTGACTGAAACAAAACCTCTGTGCGCATTTGCAGCACGTCCTCCCACAAGTTTTGGCCCTTGAAATCTGGCAAGTAGAACAACAAGCCCAACTCCTGACTTGTCCACCAACTTGCCCGATCCATGTTTCCTGAGCCCATGACGAGATACTCCTCGTCCACTAGCGTCATTTTGAAGTGGCTAACGACGGGTTCATCTTCGAGGTTGCGCCGGCTGTCTAGCTGCTTGTAGTAGAAAATATCCAGCTTTCCTGGGACTAGCGGCATGGACTCCGGATCGATTCGGCGTGGCTGGCAGAGTAGGCTCTTGTACTGTTGGATGAATCGAGTAAGGCACCAGGATGTTGTCGTCCCTGCCGTGATGAGTTGTTCAATCAACATCATGTTCTTGCTCGTCCTAATTCGGACATCAACTCCACGAGCGAGTGCGTCCAACAGGGCTTCAAGCACGGGCCATGACGTAAAGTTTGGTGTGAGAATGGTAATTTGCCGTTGCGCGTTGGCAAATAGAGTTAGGAGGGCAGCATTGAGAGGTGTCATGGGTGGGTTCGACTGTGAAAGAAAAGGAAAGAAGCTGAATCTGGGGTTTCGGTGGTGTGGTGATGGCAGAATGATTGTCGGAACTGATCTCGTGGGGGAGAATATAAAGGATCGCGTAGCCGATTCCTCGTCGCCGTCGGGCTCCAGAGGCGCCGCTGGATACGACGCTTGCGTGTCTCTTGTGCTACCCTCCAAAGGCGACTCGGTCTCTTGTCTATTAGGGGGGTTTTCCAAGAGGTTGTCTTTCGAGACGTCGTTTAGAGCGTCTGCAGTAGTGTCTCTTGCGGTCGTCGTGATAGCCCAGACTCTCTCATAAAACCCCAGCAGATGTTCGATGACATCGCCCTCCACCTCGACACATCCTTCAAACCACCTCTCCCAGCTAACGTTGCAGCTGGGTATCCAAGCTCTTTTTCCATCCACAACAACAAACTTCGGATGCATGACACTCAACGGCGTGAAGAAAAGACTCTTCACTGTCAGCTCTACCCCACCTCTCTTTAGGAAAGCTTCGTCAGGGAGGCCCAACATGGTCCACTTTGAGGGTGGGTAAACGTATCCATCCCGTGAAGATGTGTGAAACAGCTTCTGAAGAAGCCCCCAAGACGAAAATCCGATACTGATTCGCAGCGGTGATGCGGCATTGGAGCCTTGGCGAGAGGAGACGAGCTCCTCAAGCGTCCGACGGATCGCGTCCAGTGAGTCGGAATCGGCCCAGTAGCAGGTGATGAGCTGGACGGAGTGCTTAGCAGCAAGGATTGCAGGCAAGATGGCGCGTAGGTATATGGAGAAGCCTGTTCCCACATATATCGATTTCGGGCAGCTCACGGTAATGAGCGAGTCAGCATTGTCAACGTGATGGTTGGGGAAATCGTCTTGTTGTTCGTCGCTGTGGGATTGGAGCAGTTCCTTCCAAGGAGTTACGAACGAGGCTGGGAACTCTGTCGGTGTCGACATTATGTTTTTTGAAGCTTTGCAACGTAAGTAGTCATGAGTAGTTTCCTTTAGCCTCAATGGTCAATATCCGATTATCCATAATAGTTGCGAGTTGGTCGTGTTGATATGGGATAATAAAGAAGAGGCGTCAGCTTGTCAAGGTTGCACGTGCTCCTCGCATTCGCACGCCGACGGCGTCCTCACCGCCTTTGAGCTCATCGGCAGAACTCCCCACCACGGACCGTCCGCGACTCCTATCTTGGTACTCGGCCTCGACATCCCAGATCCTCAGGTGGCCCTCTCCAACATCCCGACGATCCCTCACGAGCGCAAGTTGCGCAGCTGTTTTCTCCTGCCGCGACCATGCTGTCCGGTGTCCTCATCTTCAACCAGAAGGGCGAGAACCTCATCTTCCGTGCGTTCCGCAACGACTGTCGCCCGCGACTCGCCGACGTCTTCCGCATCCAGGTCATCTCAAATGCTCAAGTGCGGTCGCCCATCCTCACCCTCGGAAGTACGACATTCAGCCATGTCAAGCACGAGAATATCTACCTGGTGGCCATCACCAAGAGCAACGCAAATGCAGCGCTAGTGTTTGAGTTTCTCTACCGGCTGATCCAGCTGGGAAGGGGATACTTCGGCAAGTTTGACGAGGAGGCCGTCAAGAACAACTTTGTGCTGGTATATGAGCTGCTGGATGGTACGTGTTCGCCAAGGCAGCATTCCTCTTAACCAGGTTCTAACGCGACGGATTATAGAGATCATCGACTTTGGCTACCCCCAGAACACCGAAACGGACACACTCAAGATGTACATCACCACAGAAGGCGTCAAATCCGAAACGCGACCCACCGACACGTCCAAGATCACTATGCAAGCAACAGGAGCTCTTTCCTGGCGCAAAGCGGACGTGAAGTATCGTAAGAACGAAGCTTTCGTCGATGTGATCGAAGACGTGAACCTCCTCATGTCGGCCACTGGCGCCGTCCTCCGCGCCGATGTTACCGGGCAAATTGTCATGCGAGCCTACCTCTCCGGCACGCCAGAATGCAAGTTCGGGCTTAACGATCGATTGCTGCTCGACAACGATGGCTTGCTCAGCCTTCCTAGTGGGAATCGTATGGGGACAAAGGCCACAAAAGCTGCTGCTGGCAGCGTCACTCTCGAGGACTGTCAATTCCACCAATGCGTGAAGCTCGGAAAGTTCGATAGCGACCGGATCATTAGCTTCGTACCTCCTGACGGCGAGTTTGAGCTCATGCGCTATCGCGCGACTGAAAATGTCAACCTTCCCTTCAAGGTGCACGCCATCGTCAACGAGGTCGGCCGGTCCAAGGTCGAGTACAGTATCGGCGTGAAGGCCAACTTCGGCTCCAAGCTCTTCGCCACCAACGTTATCGTCAAGATCCCAACACCTCTAAATACGGCCAAGATCACCGAGCGGTGCACCCAAGGCAAGGCCAAATACGAGCCGAGCGAGAACCACATTGTCTGGAAGATTGGTAGGTTCACAGGCCAGAGCGAGTATGTTCTCAGCGCAGAGGCCATCTTGACAAGCATGACCAACCAACGGGCGTGGAGTCGGCCGCCTTTGAGCATGAACTTTAGTCTGCTTATGTTTACGAGCTCCGGACTTTTGGTGCGGTACCTAAAGGTATTTGAAAAGAGCAATTATTCCAGCGTGAAGTGGGTGCGGTACATGACGAGAGCAGGCTCATACGAAATAAGGTAAGTTTTTGTACGGCAAGGCAATCACCAAATATGGCTAACATCTCTAGGTTTTAAAATGAGGGGTGCATATAAGGGGCGGTTGACCATGTATGGCGTTTAGGTATATCCTGGCAAAAGTTCCGAGAGCGGGCATATTCATTGCTTTTCTTCAGCATTGGCGAGCATTTGTCTTCCAGCGGCCGCAGTGCTATGTCGTGTCTGAATTTGTTCCAAGTCCCATGTCTAGGGATCACAGACCAGCCGACGAAGATGAAACACCCCTTCTGACTTTACCAGCTATGGCACGGCATCTCCTCAGCTGGTTGCCCTTCGTCATCACTATCCAGACTTTGTTACTAAACAGCTTTACGATATTGGGCGCAGGCCCTCAGGCCGCAATCGTATCGCAGCACTATCCAAGACGGTCGCCCGGGTACTACTTGACTGAGTCGGATGTCATTACAATACCTTACCAAAGACTATCCACCTTTAGTCCAGTGTTGCGTAACTACATCCTTCTCGCCATCAGCCATTTGATGAGATACGAGATCGACGTGTACAACTACCACGTGCAAAAGGGACCCGGATTTTCGCTTTGTAAACGGGTCTTCACTTCCCTTCGCATCGGTGGCTTGCTCATCCAAGAGTCTGTGTAGCGGTTTGGGAAAGGTGTAATGGCGGTTTCAAGGCCAGGACAGCGACTTGCGACTTGAGGAGTGTTGCATGTCAATCTTGGGTACCTCCTTGGGGATTCAAGATCTACGCAACAAAACCCCAATCGTCGAGATCGGGAAGAATTGTGGTGTTACAGGTCGGAGTAGCGCATATCCTTAACCTAACATAGCTTTATTCCCCGTTGTTGATCTTGGTGTTCTAATCCCTCAGATCCTTCAGATCCATTTCCAAAGGGTTCACCTAGTTTTCTAACTAAAAGAAGTTAGATACGGGGTGAACCGGTCATGACACAACTTCGGAAGTACATACTCAGAGAGCTTGTCAATGCCTCACAGTCATATCCTCACTGGGCCCCCTCAAACTCTTGCTCTTCCATAAACGACTAGATACAAACTCTACTTCTATCGATCATATTCCCAAACAAAGCAGAACACAGGCGCACCCTTTCACGGTCATTTCATGGGGGGGGCGGGACAAAATAGCAAAGAACCCCCTGGAAACATCGATCGACTCTGCGAATGTGAGATGGACCTAGGAACTTGTTACCTCAGCCTAGCTTGTTTCGGGTCGCAGAGACTGTTACAGTCGCGTTGCCAGACTTCAAATGCTCGATGAGCCACTCAGTACTTCATCGTCGTCTTCCTCAACCCCCACGCCTGCTATTGCAGCTGCGAGATATCCCGACTCAAACATGAAATGCCGCTCAGCCCATATTCTCTTGTTGGGAAAGTAGATGAAGCTATGCGCGGCTATGGGTTCTAAAGCTGGCTGCACGATGAGGAATTTCTGTATATCCGCACCTCAGTTTCTTCGATAGGCGTTACGGCTGAAATCATGCTACGCGCCTCAAACTCCACGCGCCCTTCTTTCCCCCTTGTCTCGGGATGTCCGCTTACCACGTGAAGATCACTGGAGGTGTCTTTCCAGGGCTGTGGTTATATCGAGAACCGTCATGAGCGTCTTTCGAATACACGCAGGCCTGAGATGGGTCTAGACTCCAAGCCCAAGCGCCAACTCACCAATACATGGCATCTTAAAATAGATGCTTGTGAAACCAAGCCATGGTCCTGCTCTCCCTGCGCAAAGAGTCCGTGAGCCATGCCGGAGCATTTCGCATGCTTCCCACGCTGCTCCCACGATAAGTCCACGTTGTGTGTAACTAGGGGCGGTCAGGAACACTTTCAGCCTGCTGAATTCGGCTGAATCCCTTACGAAACCGATGCATCGTACCAGATCTATGCTTCCGGTGCATCAGCCATGCTCATGGGGGCGTTTGTGTTTCCCCGAGCTGAATACGCCCGGTTCGTCCTGTCTTTGGTCTTATCAGGCTAGCTGGTGCCGGGGCTACTGGCCTTGATAATCCATCAGAGGAGCTACTTACTCTACTGCCATCCCCCTCGCTTCACTTTTTATGGAGGACCGAGGAGGTGATGGGGAGTCGAACTAGGAAATGGTTGCTTTTGTTGATGCATCAAGGTCAACATCCAGAGCCTGATTCGCCACACGCAACCCTCTGGCCAACGTGTCAACGGCCTGTCTACTGATGCTGTGTCTTAAAGCTCTAGTCACAAGAACGCCTCAGACCACTCTGTCGGGAGTCGAGTACCACCACCTCAGGGGAAATTCAGCCGAAGTCACTCCAATCAAGCTTCGTGATAGCCTACATATCAAGCCATCGTTTGGCTACTCTACAGTACTTGTCTACCTCGCCGTACGCTCGTAGGTCCAAGCCCGCGACCACATTGCCCTAGGTAGATGCCGAAAACCTCGCCCACAATCCACCGCCAGCCATGTCTTAGTCGCCATGACCACTTTGCTATGTGTTCAGCTTAACCCACGAGCTGGCTGGAGGCCATCCGTCTCTTCTAGCTGGTATGTGAGCAGCAAGCGGCTGTTTGGAGCAACGTTCTAGAAGCTTTGTATACCCCCAAAGTCTCACTTGTCACGAGTTTTCCACGTCTGTGGTACCGCAACGTCTCGTGGCCATCCGGCCATGGCCGGTTTCCGAAGCATGCCCCCTCAACTTCTCGATACCTGGACGCCATCAACGCTTCCTTTCTTACTTTAGCTTTGCTGGACGAAGGCCGTTCTCGCCTTTATCGAAGCACCTCGCTGATGTCGCCTGTCGCCTGTCTCACCGGCCAACGTGCCCTCCGTTTCACTACCGCGTGTCCCATTGGCAGACCCCCCCACGCCCTGCACCAACTTAGTAGACGAAGGCATCGTTGTTTGTCGGAGTTGTGCGGGTGTTTCGAGATGATGGTCTTACGATGGCTTCGAAATATTGGTCGATACGGCTGTGATCACAGACTGAAAGTGAGGAATGGCTGGATGGAGACGGTGAGTAGTTGTCGTTCGATGCTCAGCTCGGCATAGGACCTCATGGTAGAGATAAACCATACCAATTGTCAAGGATAAGCCATCTATAAAGAGTGTAGGTCCTGCTGTTTCTTCTACTATCTGGATTACAAAAAGTCATCCAGGGACACTGAACACAACCGGTAAGCACATATCGATCACACACGCTGAGCACCATGACTTATCATGACAGCTTTCACTGACCGTGTCTACTCTAGGCTTCTACTGGCCTTTGATAAATCCAGTGATATATCGCGGTTTACTGTACTCGAAGCCTAAGAACAACTGTGCAGTGGGCGACAGCCGATCACCAGCAGCATACCAGAACGCGGAACCACAGACTCATGCAGACGCAACTTCTACGCATATCAGACTACCATCGAGTTGCGTAGCATCACTCATAATCAGGGTAGGGCTGTCAATATGAAACGATGCATCCAAGTTTACACCGTTGCTGATGACAACCCAGACACCTCGACTCCAGCTAGCATCTCAGCAAAATCAGCCTCACGTCCGGGAAACGCACCTACACTTCACGGAAACGCACCTATTTCTCTCGCCAAGCGAGATCCAAGGGCCCTGCAGACAGCAGACAGGCCCAGGGACACTAGGCAGAGCCTCGGTGACCCTTTCAGGTCGCATCACAGTTCGCCCGTCCATGCGAAGTGGGCTTCTCCGCGTCTGCAGAATCGGAGGCGCCCCTTGTTGCCCTCGACGTGCCGTCCAACCCAACACTCTCGGCCCATCCTCCTCGCGACCCAGATCGCAAATACAGAGTTTCCACAGGACGCCTTGTCTCCAGCCCCTCGCCGGCCACCGTCCCTTCATCCGCTACCCCCCCTGGCGAGAGTGCCTCATCGTATCAGCTGAGCAGCTGCCCGAGACATACAGCCCCCGTACGACGCTCCTTCACCTAGACCATCAACGCCTCGTCCCGTCTATCGCCGCCGCAAACCCTCGCCGTCCTCGCCCGTCCCTTTTCGTCATCCCATTGTCCTCCATTGTCGTCGCCGAGAGCGAGAAAGAGAAGGAAAAGAAGCAGAAAGCAGCGAGCATGTGCACCTACTACTACCTCCATCACCACCACTTCCCCCCCTGCACGCGCTCCCTAACGTACCTTGTCCACTACCAATACTGTGTCAATGCCATGACGGACGGGGTCACGGGCCAGCAGATCGGGCCTTGCGACACCGTCGTCCTGAACGACGGCGCCCCCGTCGACTTCGAGGACCCGTGTGCATCGGGTGGCTGTCTTGCGAGCCCGCACTGCGACTCAGGCCAGTGTCGCCTCGAAGACCTCCAGGGCTTGTGGATGTGCTGCCAATGTAAGCGGGGGAAGAATATCGGGAAGTATTGCCGACACCGGAAGAAGGGAAGCCCGGATACATTTTGCTATCATCTTGTATGCTGGAACTGCACGGCCGACACGTTCTAGGCGTGGGGGGGGAGGGAGAAGAACGTGGTAGTGATATCAAAACGCACGAAAGGGGATCAGCGAACCCGGCAAGTCCGAAGCCTGGAGAATGAGTGTCATCAGCGCCAAGACAGCATCGAGGACATGGTTGGTGGCGACTATGTGATACGCATTCCGCAGGGACTTGGTGTTGAGCTTGTCAGGCCGGGCGTCCACCTCAACGCAGGGCGGAAGAACATCTGCAACGCGGCTCAACGACTCGACGAACACGTACGTACCTCTCGAGAGACGCTAGAGTTCAACGCATGCTGCGAACGATGGATTAGGATCAGAGTACACGCATCGAATGAAGTCTGCCCTTGATTCTATGGGTTGCAGCCCGCTCACTCACTCACTCACTTACTGCCCGTGTCTTAACCTATGTCTTACGCATCCCACTTGCTAACCCCTTGAGGTATCTCCGTGGGAGTGAAGCTGAGTTAGATTCTTCGACTTCTTGGCTGAAGCTGAATCCATCTTGGCACGATCCAATGTATCCCGACGGGGTGGTCACTGGCATCGTCCACAGTTACACCAAACGTCGCCGAACATCTTCGGCCCAGTCCCGTCAACTTCAAGTCTTCCGCTCGGCACCACATCCCAAGGCTTCGTCATCTCGTGGGATATGGTCGTTGGGAAGCACCACCAAGTCCATTATTTTCTGTTTAGTGATCAGGTTGTCATTGCTCCTCCCCCCTTTTCAATACACCAAAGACCTGGCTGTCACGTTGGCGACGTCAATACACCCGCAACTAATTATTTCTCAGGCAGCATCTTGGCTCGAGTGGTCCAATCCCGTCTTCAATGTTGGCATCAAAACGACAAGCGGCTTGATGGACGGCCTGATGTTGTCTCTGGTGGCAGGTTTGGCTTCTCATTCAATCGTTTCAGCTCCCTCCGGTTGGTCACTCAGTCGTCATCTAATATCGTACAGAATGGAAGATTGGCTGAAGGGGCTCTCCAGAATCGGCCTAGGAGGAATATATAGATGCTCGAGACATCTCGATGTGAATCCTTGGATAACAAACCATGCAATCGAGTTTTTTGCTTCGACTCTCGATTTCAACATCGTCAAGTGTCCTTACAAAGACCTTCAGAAGGCATCAAGAACCTTCCACGCCTCTCAAACCGCTGCCAGTTGCTGTCAGCCGCTGTCACGAAGCCATCTGTCGTACTCGTCGTACTCGAAAAGTGACCAAATTGCACTCAAAGAGCGTGGTCCCCTGCACAATCCTTCGCCCAGCCCTGTTCATATGACGATCGCTCGTCGCATCGAACAATTACACAGGGAAACTCTCCGAGGCCGAAACATTTCGGGCCCAGCAAGTCTAGAATCGATCGCTGTCAGCCACCACACCATGTGTCACCAAATCACCTTTAGGCTCGCCTGCGAGCATCTTTCCACGGTGTATGCATACTGTGCCGTGGCCCATGCTACCGGTCGCTGGCCGTGTAATAACGTGACGACGGAGTCGGTTCCTTACCCGCCGCCATCTCGATACACCGTCCCCAGGTGCCCATTGATGGACTGCCCATTCGAAGCCAACAACCAGGCCTGGAACTGTTGTTGGTGCGGCAAGGCCTGGAATGTTGGGGGCCGCTGCAATGCCGTCATGATCCACGAGGGAACCAAGATTTCCTGCGAGCACCTATGCTGCAAGACGTGCACACCAGCGAGGGAATACTATTCATAGACGCAGGGCGGGTGGCTTTGTTTTCCTTTCTTTTTTCTTTCCTTCTTCTTTTGTCTTTCGTGAGACCATTGACAGATCTCGTGCCCAATGGATAAGAAGTGTGCCTCTGCGTTGTCGTCGTTCGTGGGAGACAAGAGAAAAGAAGAATGTAATTGTTGGCTTGCTAGAATCGGCGGGTGACGATGACGGGATTTGCTTTTTCCATTGAACCCTTCCAGCCACCCCGGAAACCAGGCTTTATCATATAGATTTAGCAAACATAATGCCTTTTGTGTCATGTTCTTAAAAGAGACAAGATGAACGATGGTAGCAGTTGTTAGCAAGACCCCTGAATAGAAAGATGTATCGGTGGTTCAAGAGATTCTGCTGCGTAGTCGAGCGTAGATGAAATCTAAAGTTAAATAGTGCCACCACTTTCTGCGGCTGTGTGACGGTGCGGCAACCGCATGCATCCCTTTGCATTCCGTCGTGCCAGTCTTCTCGATGGCAGTTGTTGGGTATTTGACCCTCTTCACAACCGGTTACAGTACCCAGACAGTCTCCATTCAATGTAGGTAGTTGAGACGACAGATGATGCAAAGCCGACATTAGCCCAGATCTCTCGAACTATCCGTGGCTTGGGTCTTGTGAGTCCCTGGGTTGATCACCCCGGGCTCCGTCGCACCAGATCTCAGCATGCTTGCATGAGATCGCCAGGGGGCTCTAAATCGAGATTAAGAAACGGAGCCTTGCTCAAGATCTGTTGATGTAATGCATCATGTACGCCTCGGCCGGTTCAAAGATGACATGGTCAAGCCCGTTCCGAGCGGACAGGCCAAAGGGTTGGCAGACGGCATACGTACATATTCCGATATTCGTAGCCGCGCTCACTAGAGCTGCCTTTGACAGCCGGATAAGTGCCCGCTCCCGTTAGCTCGCCCGTGATTGTCTCACTTCGTTCTTGGCCAACTATCTTGAAGCCAGAACTCAACTGCCATGCATCACACGGGGTGGTAGCCTGTAGGCCTCTCGCGATCCTCACCACTTCTCCCGCAACGATGGAGCAGCTCCTGCGTAGCACACATCATCAATGGTTACCAACGACCAGGCTCCCGGATCGAATCTGAGTCGTTCGTTCGCAAACTTGGCTGCCTTTTCCATCTCCCGGGACTGCGGAGCAATGCTTATGGATCTCTGTGTCACCCGCGGACTGCGCAACGCAGCACGTCCTGTGCGACGACGGTGGCCGCGGACCCTCCACCACCTCTGCGCCGAGCCCAATGGTTCTTGCAGCGCATCTCAGGGCTCCATCGACGAGGCGACGTATTGGGGATGGACAGACACAACCTTTCATACGCGGTCACACGAAGCGCAATATCCCCTCACACCCATATCCGAGACATTGAGAAGCCCTCCTCAGTCCGCATGCCTACAGCATCGGAGGGTGCCCTATCTGCATCCCCGATACTGCAGTGAGTGTAGGCTGGCAATGACTGCATAGGCAACTGGCGATGAGCCACCGCAGATTTGGGGACAAGGGTAGTGCAGACGCCTAGTGGTTCCCCGCGAGACATGAGCTTGCGTGGAAGCCGAGGATAGGGTCTCTGGAGGTGAGAATTGCTTCGCTGAGCCTCGTCCCCTTCTGTCGCAGAATTGATGCCTCGATCTGCGGTGATGGAGAGCCCTCTCCGCATCCCGATCGCTGGATTTTTGTAAGAACTGGATCGAGGGAAGCAAATTATAAATATCAGCCATTCCAGACGCTGGAGGGCGACCAGCATAGAAAATTCAACTTCTCCAAAGACGTCCCAGCCTGCTTCGTTGTCTTGAACCGCATCTTTGGGTTCATATCTCGCTTCATTTCGACGCGTCAATTCGTGCTGTTGCGTTCAAGATGTGTCACGGCCATCCTCGGCACCATCCATGTGCTCACACATCCATCAACTGGCATTACTGCCCATCAGCACTCATCGACCTCGAAACAGGCTATGAGACGCCTTGTAGCAACATCTCCTTCGCAGCAGCTCAGCCAACCAACTCAGATTGTCCGCTACAGAACTGCCAGTTCAAGGACAAGGGCGGCAGCTGGACATGCTGCACTTGCCAGCGGGGTCCCAATACGCAGGGATGGTGTTCCATGCCGCTGGAACGACTGAGGATGAGCACCAGTTCTTACGCCGTAGAACCGGTAGAGGAGACGTGCGATCATGGGTGCTGCAGCAATTGTACCCGCTTTGGTATGTTGACCGGCTCCTCGGTATCGGTGTCATTCGCACAAGTCGCTAACAGGTTGCCGCGCCAGGGTCGAGTCGTGATCCAACACCAGATATGACCTTCTCCGAAATGCGCAAAGGCTCAGCCTCCCGAAAGTTCGGATACGGTTCGGCTTCCAAGTCACACCGGCGAGGTTCAGCCTTCTCCCTGGTCGGAGAATTCCCAGTAGTTTCGGAGGAAGAGTCGTCGTCGTCGTCGCCTTCAACCTCCAAGTCCAGCTCAAGCAGTGGGGGTTATAACCTCGATTTGGATTACACGTCCAAGAAGTCCAAGCCTAGCTCGAGCAAGAAACGACACAAGAGCAAGGCGCGCTGAGGCATGTACAAATGCTGTACGTGATGCAACATCACTTGAGCATGTTTGGTAAAAGCCTAGGTTTGGCGATTTGAGTTGACGATGAAGGAGTTGATTTCGAACGGTCTGGGCGGCTTAGCGTTGCTAGATGGGAAAGTTTTCCATCGACATTCTGGTCGGCCATCTGGTATTAGTGCGCTGTAATAATCTGGAAGTTGGGTATTTTCTCGCTAGGCCTCTACGTACATATATATTTCATGTTGCTGTTTCTGGGGAGCTGCCACATCTGAATTTGCCATGGGTTGCTTACTGGATTGGTAAACTTCATAACATGCCCCCTGCTGGGCTGTCCGTGTCTCGGTTCCTGTCTCTGGCGTAGCACCACCAGTTCATCAGTTGATGAAATCGAGCAGTTTTGTGGGCGAACCCACCTAAGCATCATGGACCAGATACGGTCAATAAACGATTGCAACAAGACGAGTGCCGGGATGTCAGGGGGTCTCTCTAGATTTAGGCCATGATGGCCCGGTCTAGAAGTTTTTGAACGGAGCACGCGAAGGTCTCCTTAGTTGGTACTCGACTTCCCCAAGGGCGTAGTTGGATGGACCTCGGAGCCGAAATATTCTTCATCACTCCTTGGGGGGAAAGTAATGGCCCAGTGGCCACATTGGCCACATCAAGACAGCTCCGGCAGCCATGCCCAAGTCTCAATGCCGATGGGGGTTTCTATTTAGTTTCGGCAGACAGAAAAGGTCGGCTCGTACGATTCCCATGGCCTTCTGTTCACGATTGACGTATAAAAGATGTAATTGTAGCCCATGACTACCCTGAATAGGATAAGTTGAAAACGCAAAACGTTGGGCACTCGGTAGCGCGGGCCTCGGTCTGGAGGTGTCGCCATGCCTTGACCCCTGAGCCACGTGCGGCACATGCAGCAGGGAGCCCGATCCTCGCGTCGGTCCTAGCGAGGACAAGGCTCAGGGGTCCATTGACGAGTTGGGAATCCGAAGTTTATTACTGTGCTCGTGTTGCTCGGTCCATTGATCAATGAGGACACTGGAAGAAGCAGCGATGGTGGGCTGAAACATCAGCCCAGCGCATGGACAGCTCGTGGCTCGTGGTCATGGTCCTCATGCTGGTATTTGCTGCGTCGTCAGTGTTTACCAAGGGGGTCCATCGTCGTGGGTTCGTCTCCCTGCCGTCGACTTCTCTCATCTCGGTGTTTGTGCTCTCCTCTCATTCCGCTCGACTGCGCCGCGAGCGCCTACAGCCTTTCCTACATGGTATTTGGACAACATGCAATGAAGACTCAAACGTGACCTATTACCCCCTCGTCCCTCGTGGGCCGTCGGCTCCGCGGGACGAGACGATGATGGATCGGCACTGGTTCGGTTAGCGCTCCTTTGGTGCCAATTTAGAAGTCCCATAGCGGCACCTCATGACGCACAAAACATGTGAGCAAGCGCGGCTCGAAGGTGGGCTCGACTCTTGAGACTGTGAAACTGCGACAATGTGACGGCTGGAGGTGGAGATTCCTGGAGATCTGCGGAGCTCAGGGGCGGCGCGGGACTTTTCAATTACGTGAAGAAGAGTTTGTGTTTGGAATTGGCGTGCGAATAGCTGGCGGGGAGGTGTGGTGTTTTTCGGCCTCCACTGTGACTTCCAAAACAGTCAATCTCTAACTGGCAGGCAGCTGGCGGGCACTTCAACCGAAAGCATGGATCCAATTTCAGGGCACTTCAGGGCAACTCAGGCTTGCGGGCACATGGATCGGTTTCAATGGCGCACGGCAGCTGCGACATCACCAGCAGGTACCTTATGCTTCACCTAAGTTCAATGGAAGATGGAGGCTTACGGGTACCTTAATTAAGCAACGAGAAGCCTAAACCCAGCGGCTGCAGACGGAACTCATGGACATTCAGCAAAAGCCTAGATCCATCCATGCATCAGCCATCCACCGGCCGGTTCATTCCTTCCACGCGGTGGCTGCACGCCATGCCATGCTGCATGCTCTGCCCACAGCAGACCTGCAGCCCTGGTGGTCGGGCAGCCGTGTAATGGCCAGATGGGAGCCCGACAGAGAGACCATTGACCATGGATATACAGGTAGTTTTACATATTGTTTGCTGGACGATGATACATTTAATCATCTCACAGTGGATGACATGTATAACACCAGCAGTCATTCAGTCCCTCCCCTCATAGATTGCAGCTGGAGGTTATACGAAGTACCTTAGGTAGGTACTGTAACGCTAAACGGCTGTGCACCACCACAACCCCACGCGGCCACGCGAAGAGCGCTGTGATACAGCCTTAACCCACTGGATCACCCACTGGAGACAACCTCTAACTGCACAGATAGGGGCCTGGCACCCTCCCAAGCCAATCAGAGTGTCGTCCGCTCCTCCATCTCCTAAACATGAAGCTGTTGCTCCCGTCCCTTCCACGTTCTCCTCCTCCTCCTCTCCTCTCCTCGCCGTTCACTCTAACCTCTTCAACCGTTCGTCCACAACAACCCATGCATCACATCTCAATCACCCCAGCTCGCTACGTACCTCGTGCCTCCCTACATCAGGCTTCTTCTCCCTAGTCCCTGGCTCCCAGCTCACTTCTGAAACCCAACGGCCCCATCCATTCTCTTTCTTCGCCGGACGCTTCTCGCTTCTCGCTTCTCACTCTCTCCCCTTCCATTCTTCTTTCTTCCCACTATCCCTCCATCCATCTCTTACGTCTTCCCTCCCGCTCATCAACTTCCTTTGTTGATCCTGTCGGCGCTTTCTGCTCGCGAACTCGCTCCGTCTCTCTAAATTTCCGGCAAATAATACTACTCCACGGCCCCGTTCCGCCACTCGCCAGGATCGCCGTCTCGAACCCCCGTCGCCGGCCTACTCAAATCTCCCAACCAAGCCGCCTGTTCTCGCCGTCCGACGCGCTCTATTGCTCCTCGTCTCTCGCGACCTTGTTCTCGACATCGCCAGTCTCCTTGCTAGCTTTGCCAACTCGCTTTGTCTGTCACTCTGTCAGCTTGACGGTTTCGAATCGTATCCACTCTTCAACTTGGCGTAATCCAGCGTCGCATCGCCCGCGTCCACACCATGCCTGCGTCATTGGACTCTTCCCGGCCCATCATGGCCCCTTCAGTACGTTTGCCCCTTTGTCAGTGTTTGTCTGTGCCTTCGTCGGCGGCGGGATTTGTGTATAATGCCTGTTGTCTTCCCGATCTACCTCCGCCGTTGTCTTTGGCCCCTATTCCTACCTTTCTTATACCTCCAAATACTTGTTACCTTGTCCTACCCCCCTTCAGCTCCCTACCGCACTACGTACCAATATCCTCTACTGAACTCACGCAACCACCATCAACCGAAAATGGCCCAACCACTCCCACCCTCCGCCTCTGCCCCTAACCGCGAACCCTCTCCGGAAGCACATGCAGAGCAACCTCAGATAGAGCATTCCGCTGACAGCACGCCTCCCCAAAAGACCCGAACTTCGGTCCGCTTCAGCACCTATAGCATGGCGCCGTCCTTCGCTCCCACTGTTCAGACCACCGATTCCGCCCACGCCGAGATCCGCGACATCGCAACTGGACTCGATCGCATGGAGAACAAGGCCCTGAGCTCTCAACGAGTCATCCTCACCGAGGAGAAGACCGATAACATGAGCAAGTTGGCTCTTGGCGCCAAACTCGAGCGCGCCCTTGATCGGAGGATGAGTGGCCAGGATGCCGTTATGCGACCGCGAGGAAAAAGTCTCTTCGACGAGAAGCACAACGAGAAGTCCGGGTAGGGATTCCACAATTGCCATGAAAGAAATTGATGGGGCTTGAATACGTGCCTCTTACAAATTACACCAATGCGTTGGTCGGGTTGCCAATAATGGAGAAGAGATACAGTTGTACTTGCGACTAGTTGGCAGCCTAAAAGGAGGATGGAGTTGATGATGAGATTCTTTATTACACCGAAGCGCTTCTTTCCATTATCGAAACAACAATCCGCGGCAATCGCCCAGGATATCCGACTGCCAGGGAGCATAATGACGGGAGGGCACTTGTTTTCATTGGGATATCATTACTTGCCTACGGGGCAGTTTGCAACTACACAGACAGAACGAGCGGGGCTTCCTACCGCAGCGGATGAGGGAGACACTGGCTTCGACCAAGACAATGGCATTTCTTCTTTTCCCTTTCCTGATAAATGGGGAGGGGAGTGTACCATATGTGTCGGTGATTTCTGGACAGGCTACCCGGAAACGGCAAGCTGTTTTTACCATTTTATAGCATTGTGTTATTCAATCGATCGAGGAGAACCAGACACCTTGAGTCAAGCCTTGACGATCTGAAGTATTCACCTGAAAAGGTCGTGTAAATACCCTAATTCAACCTGTAGTTGTAGTTTGCTACCATGGATAAGTACTAGTAGTCTCGCACGACGTCTCGCACGACCCTACCATCCGTTTGAGGGTCGACACTGCAGTTTGAAACCTCAAAAGACGAACGAATGATCAAATGCTGAAATAAATCTAAAATCACGCTCACTCTAACACCTCTTACATCTCTTTATAATAAAGTCAACTGGGACAATACCTCAAGCCGCCAGGGTCTCGGTATATCCCCTCCGCTATCCCCAGAAGACCCGCTCGTTCTCAAGTTGTTAAGAACCCTGGGCAGTTCCCATGTCCAGTAGCACGTCTATGCCATCCTTCAAAAGCCTCGCTAACCACAAGGTTGCCTCGGCGCATACTTGCCAACCATTCATCTCGGTCGCATATCTCCTCTGTCCCGTCGTCCGTGGTGGTGCGCAACCATTAAGGCATGCTCTTCTCGATCTTGCCCTCAATCTCTTTCAGCAACGCAAGCAGCTCGGCCTCGTCCCCTTCCACCTCCAGCCCCCTCTTGACAACCTCCCGCGCCTCCGTCACGCGGCCCATCTCCAGCAGGCAGATGCCTCCCGGCCCGGCAGCACCGTTCGTGACAGCTTCACCAGCCTGCGCCGCACCAGCGTCGCTACTTTCTTCACCAGCACCAGCGAGCAGACGTCGCACCGGTCGTCGATGCTCTCCACGTCAACCACCACCAACGACACCGAGATGGGCGCCGCGCCGGGCTTGGATTCCATGGTCGAGTCGGTTGACTTCTCCAAGTGGGCTTAAGCCGGCGGGGCCGGCATCTGTTTATACTTTTTGTTTATTATCGTGGGAAATGGGATGGGAGCCCGGATAGGAATGGGAATGGCGGAATTCTGTGTTTATTGCAGTCGGAGTGTGTTGCTGATTTTCACATTTGGGGCGTCTACACAAGGGATCAACGGAACACAAAAGTTTATCGTTTTTTTTGGTGGTTTAAGCTGTCTTTTATTTCCTGTCTCAACTTACTCTTCTTACAGCAATGGCTGGTATAAGAGACAAATCGTTCCAGACTACATATAGTATCCGCTTTGGACAGAGTTTTGTACCTGATATGTAGATCCGTACCTGATGCTTGAATAGGAGATGCGGTTCGTGGATTTTCGGCTGTTAACATTTGCGCGTGCAATCGTCCTCGGTGTATTGTGCCGCAGTCGGAGTTCGAGACTGGCATGCACAACGGCACATCGCCAGAGTTCAAGCTCTCAACGAGGCTCTGAGCAAAGCAACCCAGACGGATTGATACTTCCAAGGAGCCTCTTTTCGGAAATGCCTGCCGGAACTCGTTGCGATGCCAATCCTCCGCTAGAGCTGCTGTGTAACCACCACCACCTCTGCGCCTCATTCAGGCCGGATGAGGCACACATACCTCCCAACTCTTCAGGGGCTCTCGGTATCGGTACATTGGCCGTGCTGCCGCATTTGCCACAGCGGCGCAGGAGCCCATCCCTCCACCCCACGGTTCTCGCGCGTCAATCGTCGGTCGCACAAGCGGCGGATGTCGTCGGTGACGGGTCACATTGCACAAGGGCGCGCTGCGGGTTGGGGAGGACAGCATGGCCCGGGGGAAGGGGACTGTTGGGGGTGATGCGAATGACGGTGGCTGTGTTGCAAGGAAAAGGGATGGGTTGGTGTTGTCGTGCGGTGCGTTCATCACACATGATGTGTCGTTGTCGCGTAGGAGATGGACCAGTCGGAGATGAAAGCGGTGACAACGGCCGCGGCGGAGGCATCTCCCGTATGTATCACAGCCGTAGAAAACGGTGTAAAAGCCGATTTCCCGGTGGAGGGCCCCCGAGCGTCTGCATGCCGCCTTACCGTCTTTGTCGACCGTCGTGCTTCTATGATGATATCTTCTGACGGCCATGTCGAAAGCGATATGGGGCGTTCGCCTTGAAATCATCCTCGGAACGACGTAACATGTTGGTGTCTCGTATTGAAGAATAGCTGGTGGCCTCAACATGACACGATAAGTGGCGATGGCGCACAACCACTATCTCTGGCTTACGGAGAAGGCTTGCTGCTGAGTCAAAACTCTCACATGCGTTTGATTTTGATTTTGCTTTGTGTTCAGGCAAAGTTTTGGATACTTGGATCCTCGTTCCTCGCCGTGGCAGGGCCAGAGCCATGCAAGAGGCAGCAAAAGAACCAGGCATTGTTTGACGCAGGCGGCGGTTTTGAGGCCTGGATCGGGAAAGCAATGTATCTCCATCGTAGATTTGGTGGCAAGTGTCGATATATCTGTCCTATTTGGTGACATACAGTCGATTCTCGGCTTGTTGTGTCTTCGAGTGCAACGAAGAGGCGAAATTTCAACGTAGATGAGGGCTGTTGCAAATAATGTTCAAAGAAACACGAGAAGAGATATAGGTTAGACACTCACCTCACTTGCTGTAGTCCGGGGTCGTCGTTGTTTGAAAGTATCAGTTTGACCGCACGAAGTTTGAAACAAGCTCATCCACGTTGAACCTGCCCCCTGAAAGACGAAGAGAGAGAATGAACGCCGAGATCTAACATGCGCGTTTACCTCTTCTCCAGTCCGACACATGGTAAAAATATATCAATTTTGATTATGGTTGTTTCATTATTGTTGCTTAAGTCTCACGCCAAACCTCCTTATAATCTACCAATTTGTGATATCCTACAAGCAAGTTAGTCATAGGGCGATGCAATATAATCGGTTATGTTTACTTACCAAGTGAAAAAAAGGTTTTCTCATCCAACTTTGCTCCGTCTATGAATACGCTATCCATACCTCGTTCGCTCAGCGATTGTCGACACATCTGAAGCAGTCTACTCAAAACCGATTCTCGTCTGTTGGCCATATCCGGGTCATCGTCTAATGCCTCGTCTTAGCATGCATATGTTGATGACAGTTTCGGAACACACTGCATACCTTTGACACATATACAGGCAACCCCCCCTGTTTTCGAACCCAGCGAGGTCGCCCAGGGAATATCCTCCGCAACTGGGCTCTCACCGTTTGCAACATACGTGATGGCTGTCGCTACGAGGGTCTCGCCTTCAAAACCAACGATAACGTCTTCCACGTGGCGGCTGTCCAGAGTCCTAGCATACTGGTCATACCAACCAAAGCAGAACTTCTTCTCGGACTCTCTGCTTGCTAGGTCTCGGACCTCCTGGATATCGTAAATCTGACAAGGTCTAAACTTAAGCCCGGCAGTCGAGAGCTCCGGGGTTCGACATTCCGTGAATCGCAGCAACCAGTCAGTGGAAATCCGACCTTTCCCGGGAGCCGACTTGTCCAAAGTCCAGCCTCGATTCTCAAACCATGTGGTGCTGGCAATATGAGAAGGAATTCCATATAAGAGCCGAGGAAATGTACTCCCTAGCTGAATGCGACTCACGCCTCGGACTTTGTTCAGCCTACTGCATGCCTCATCGTGGAGAACTCTTCCAATGCCTCGACACCGGAAGTCCTCTCGTACAACGATGGCCGCGATGGACCCAATCAGTCGATCAGCACTGCTATCCGCAAAAGTCGTGAAGGTTGCGCAAAATCCGACAATATCATTACTGTGTGGATCTCGGACAACAAGATGCATCGCGTAGCCGTCACGCTTCAACAAAGAAGCGAAAGTCGACTGCGGGAGGTGAAACTGCGTTGGGAGTGAGGCAATCCATAGCAAGTGTATTTCTGTAATGTCGCGTCCAAAATCCCAAGGCAGAACTGACCAGGCTGTTGGGCTATGCGGCATGCTGGGACTTGGCAAACCAATGCTTGTGGGTAGGGCCTGCCCGTCCAGAAGGACGGTCGATATGGCCTTCAAGTCTGTGATGGAGAAGCCGTTGGAGTGCACGAGTGTAGGGAAGCCAAACTCCTGGATATCGTGATCGTTAATATCACAACATGCCACAACAATCATTGGCCGCTCATCGCACACTTCGCGAACGACTTCGGCTAGATCTGGTTGACAGACTCCTTTGATTGGGGAAAGTTCTGTGAGGACGAATATTATAACTTTCGCCCGTTTGATAAAAGCTGCATGAGTACCGGTGATACCGAGATCTTTTGTGTATGGAACGTGACGTATCCAAGGGTGCCTTTGAGCTAGAGCTTTGCCTAACGGTTCGAAGGGGTCGCTCGTGATGCCGGATGTTGTTGGTAAAGGGATGACGGCGGGAGTAAGAAGGACCAAGAGATCCTCTTCAGACAAGATCGTGGATAACGGCATGGAGTCTTGATAGTCCCAGAGAAGGGTGGCTGCAGGCGGTGCCGTCGGACTCAGATTGGAATCTGACATCATGCTCGATATCGTCTGCGGTTGCTTCAGCACAGCTGGCCACGATCACATTGCCCGCTGTGGGAGTTTAGTATAGAAGATGGTGTTCGGTACCGCGAAGCGTATGGTGGCTTCTTGAATGTGCTCTGCTAATGTTGATAAGACACATATTCGCTCGAGTCAGGAGGTGCAGCTGTACCTTTTGTCAAACTCCATATATTGTCTTCGAGATTCAGACCGTGGTATAAGGACTTGGTACACGCCGGCAGGTGCTGAAACCCCTGGAAAAAAGCCGTTGTTTGGAACAATTACATCGGTTATCTACTTGAAGGCAGCCATGGGGATCTCAAAGGTTTTCAAGATGGTGCTTGGGTGCTCCCTTCTCCCTTGATATAACTGTATTGTGTGGCACGACTGGTCGTATTATAGCCTCAGTAGTTGCGTGCTAAGTACTATGAGGAAGTCGGCTTCGGATTTTAGTCTTCAAAGCGTTGTACCATCAAGAGCCCGGAAAAAGCTCATATGGCGAACTGCAATCGCCGGGATCGACCGAGCGGTAGGGTAAGGCGGTCTGCGTCTGCCTGTAAGAAGCTGGAAGAACGAATGACTAACCCTTGTCAAGAGGGAAATCGTTGAAGATTTTCGAAGATTGCTTGTATGATAAATGTGTGCACCATCTATCCCGCCGAGGGGACTCCAGATATAATCAAGAAAGCCGGAGACGATCTAGTAGACCAGCGGCGTAGGAGGGCAAGCAGAATTGCTTTCTGCAGTACAGGAACTTTTTGGAGCTTCGTGTAGCATCACCGCATCCGAATAAGACACGGCAGCACAGGTGTGGTTAAACTATAGCGGGGTGCGTCGGTGGTTGTCTGGAATTGGGCCATGTACAGGTACTCGGTACCGGCTGGACCGGGGCGTGGAAGCTCTTTGTGGAGGGAGAACCCAGCCAACAAGGACGCCTCCGGAGCAGTTTATGTTGATGCGTTGTCGACCGAGTTACACAAGGCGAAGAATTCGCAGCAGTTTCGTAACCAGAAACTGGTGTAAGCGTGGCGATCGCCGGCGAGGGTCTTTCTAGAGTCTAGAACATTGGAAATTAAGTACGGTAATTGCGGTTGCGCATGATCGATGATTCAGAACAGCCAAGGTTCATATTCTTCCGTTCAGGGTCGTGGGCTGACGGCATTGCGTTGTCTCTGGGGGAAACATCAAATACCTCGTAGCGATCGTCGGATAGATAGGCCTTGTTCGGCCATCAGGAGATTTTCACAGGGTAGAATTCTTGCTCCATTACTTTCCGAGTTGCCGCGTCAGAACTGGAGGGAGGCAAAGACAACAGCAATAGCCGTCACGTTCGTGCAAGTGGTGAATCAGCTTGGGTTGTAAAAAGCAGCTGCTGATGATCGTGGGCGCGGGCGCGGGCGCATGGGAGCCGTCTTGGCTGACGCTTGCAACTTGGGGTCTGGTTGGAGTCGTACAAAGAACGTCGATGGTGGTGGCCAGTCATATAGTTGCGATAGGTCGCTGGTGCAGATGCGCAGCAGCGCAGGAGAGGCGGAAATAAAAGTAGAGTAAAAGTAAAAGTGAATGCGAAGCAAGAAAACGAGGCGGATGAAAGAGTGAAGTTCAAACGTCACAACACTTTAGCGGAGAGAACAGTTGGAGACAGGACTTGGAGGCGAGAAGCCATGCGAGGCAGGAACTGCCGTCGGGGTCAGTGCCTTCCTCAAACCTTAATGAAGCTGCAACGGCGCGTTACGGCGTAAACACGGAGCCCCACCACGGTAATCACCACCTCCCCGGGCACGCGCCGGTGCCGATCCGACGCGTCTTTCCTCCGTAAACGACCTCCGAAGTCAACGCGCTCCGGCGTCCCACTCATTCCGCCTCATCCCCGTCGCTCACCTCGGTCTAAGGCATATCATTGCACTCGCACCTTGTTGCCATTTTACGTCACTGCAAACGGCCCCCTATCAACCGTGTCTCTCATGAGACATGTCGCCCTCTCCAGAGCGCGATAGCGAGATCAGCGACCTCGTTCGCGACGTCGTCGACGGTAAGTTCACAGCATCCAACGACACAGATCATCTCACAGACTGCTCCTCTGCTCACTCCAATCAACGTAGCCTCAAATATACCCGCCAGGCTCCGTGGGCCCAGCATCAAGCCCACCGTCGCCAGACTCACCTCCCTTTCCTACGACCGCGGTCTCCTCCCCGATGCCCTTAACGATCTAATCGAGCTGGTTACTAGGCCGAGCCACCTTGACCAGGCCAGCTTGTCGGCCATCGTGAGGAACCTCTTCCCCGCCGCGGGGGTGTCTCGCGATGTCGTACTTCGCGTCGTTTCCTGTCTTGGGCATGGCAAGATCAAGCCGTCGCTGCCCCTACAGGCTGCCCTCCTACGATGGCTCATCTTGGTGTACCACGCTCTCGAATCGCCGCAAGTTCTTTCACAAGCGTATCCTGTCCTTTTCAATCTACTGGACACTGCTGCAATACGACCGCATCTTACTCACTTACTGGCTCTCATAACAAGACGCAAACACGTTCGGCCCTTCAGAATACAGGCAGTGTGAGTTAACAAACCCGCCCGCATCTACAACGCAACTAAAGGCCTCTGCTTGCATCTCCCTTCGTCTATACATGATAAACCAACCGATACTGACGATCCCAAAGCCTCAATTTATCAAGGCAAACTGGCAATGACCCATCTCTGGTCGGCCTATTACGTGTTTTCAAGGATTACTATCCCGAGATCATCGTGGGAGAAGCGGTAAGGGGAAAAGCTTCAGCTTTTAAGGTACGTAACACATCCATCCATACTGTCATAAACATATAGGCTTGAACTAACCGTGTCAGCATCCGGATCCTTCATGGCGAGAACGACTCGATGAAATCCAAGAAGCATACCTCCACCGGACCCAAGAGCTCCTCTCCCAGCCTCAAGACGGCTTCAAAGTCCACCGCCCCATGAACCGCGGACAGCGAAATAAACTCATCCCCTTCGTCCACACATCCCACGCAACGGAGGTAAGTGTCGATGAGCCAGCCCACTACCCCCCTCTCTAATTGTCCCCAGAACTCCGTCACTCTCGAAGAAATCGAAAACGCCACAGACTTCGTCCGACACATTGAGAAACTAGAACTTCCCAACCAACTCGTCGCCGTTCTGGCGGATCCCTTACTGCAGAAATTGTTGATGCTCCGACCGAGCGACGAGTCCAGCCAACGGATTGCGAACTGGCTCAACTCTGTGTTTCAGGATGTCGTCGACGGGGAGGCAGATGAGTCGGCCTTTTTCGATGTCTTGGATATACTAAGAGATTACGTGGTGTCAATAAAGGTACGCTTCCTTCCCACTTGCTCGGCCACTTTGACTAACCCACCATAGACACTTCCGCCCCTTATTCTTAACTTCTTTGCTCGCTTTCTTCCACTTTGGAATGGCTCCAGCCGTCGTGAAGCCATATTCGAGATTCTATCTTATGTTCCATTACTGGAATTTGAAGGTAAATCCTGGCCCATGTTGCGTGTGAGCCCTGCTAACCCTCCCCAGGATTACACGACCACATCTTCAAACCTCTCCAAGATGCAGCTATAGACAAAAGCACCGAGTCGCTACTTGCTATACTCGCCCTTTACAGGCATCTCCTTTGTCACTGGACCGTCTCCCTCCAATCGACCAGTCCCATCCCCGGCCACGCCAGCGCAACCGTAACCTCCCTAATCCAACACGTCAACCCCCTTGCCCTCGCCCTCGCAAACACTTCACCCACCGTCTCCGCACACTCCGCCATCCTCGAGTTCTACGAACAGACCGTCCGCCTCGTCAACGATAGCACACTTAAGCAGTATATCCGCATCGAGCTTCCGCCGTCCACCCTCGTCTACATCCTCCTATTTAGCAACTCCCTCGCTGTCGTCTCACGCCTATGCTACATCCTCGCCTGCTACAAGAAAGGTTTCGAAACGGCCATGTCAACCAAGGCGCGACATGACGGGAGTAACCAAATCGACTCCATGTCGTATAACAGGGCGTACGTCAACCTGTACAATGGCTATCTGATGGACATCTGCAACTGTTTCTGGCGAAACCACGCCTTTAACGATAGCGATACGAATGCACACGGCTGTATGATCCCTCGCTCCGTCATCCCTACGCTCTCGACATACGTGACGTCGGTCGACAAGGCTTTCTCACTTGCTTCGCTCTTTGGCCTCTCTTACTCCCCTGTGCTTTGCCTGCAGAGTATACAGCGGGTGAGAGAGCTTGAGGACATTGAGATGGAGAAGGATGACTCCATCCGAACGCGTCATGCAGGGCCAGTTACAATGAATAGTCTCACGAGGCTGGCAAGTGTAGGCGGTCTGCCTTTAAAATGGCAGGAATACCGCATCAGCGTCTTGGAAGCGCTGAGCTCAAATGACTTGAACGGCATTGCTGAGTTAATGAAGAACACGATGACGGTGCTTAAGAACTCGATGGAAGGGAGGCCAACAACAAGGCCAGGAACCGTATCATCACAATAAAAGTATGGTTTGTATTGTAAGTGTAGCTATCCAGACTTGTCTAGTTGAAGTCGACCAAAGTCTCTATCCCTCGGTTGAAATACAGGGTATCAATAACAGATCTGAATGAAGAAATAAGACAAAACCAACCCCAGATGGTCCCCTCGTCCTTTCTATGATTGTTGAAAGTAAACGCCGCAGAAAGCAGGGTTGAGGACTGTTTTCCGCCATATCAAACGCCATGCCATGTTAAAGTGCAACACGCCGGAAATGCAGTTGAGTGCCACCCAATTCCCGACTCCGACTTAAAGTCGACGTGATTGTCAAATCCCTAGAAGAATTCGCTCTCGATCTAAGGCTTCCCTCTAGGACTCCTTGTGTTTCGACTCGTCGCCGTAGCCTCCAATGCCGATGGCACCGAACCCGTAGGTTTTACCCTCGGGGTTGACTTTGGACTGGCTTCTTGGGCCTCTGTCTTTCAGATCCTGTCGCAGCCAGCCCAGGACAAGTTCTCCAAGTCGACTGTTGCCCGTTGCGCCGACAGATGCGTCAATCGAGTCGAGCATCTTGTCGGCGGCACCCCATTCCTTGATAGCACCCATATGCATGTGGACCAAGTGCGTCGGCCACCCAGCCAAGTTGTCGAGAATGTGCGTTGCATAGACAATAGTGCACTCTCGCAGCTCCGTCTCTCGCTTCAGCCACGCAAGGAACGACGCCCGACTCAAGACGTCGAGATCAACGGTGATCTCGTCAAGGAGCAGGACGGTCCAGGGCCGGACGAGGCCCATAGCCAGCTGGACTCTGCGGCGCTCTCCGTCCGACACGGCGTGCATGCGCCAGTTGATGTCGACGTCGAGCAACTCGACCAACTCATCCCGTCGGGCGGGGTAGGCATCGCCTCCGACGGAGCTCAGAAGCTCTTTGACGCCGATGTCGTTGCGCACGATGGGGTTCAGAACCCACTCGAGACCAAGATACGTAACGCCCTCCAACGTCTCCTGGAAGGGATCGACTCCGTGGATGGAGATGGTGTTGAGGGGTGAGAGACGCTTGCCGGCGAGGAGTCGCAGAAGTGTTGTCTTTCCAGCGCCATTGGCACCGATGAGGAGTGTCCGGGAGCGAGGAGGGAGGTCCAAGGTGATGTTGCGGATGCCGGTTGAATAGTCAGGGAACGTGTACGACAGGTTCTTGACTTCGACACGAGGGGGTTTTGGGGGAGCCATGACTGAGATCTTGAGACTTGGGGAACTGAAGAGGAGTGATGCGAAGAAAGAAAATTGGTGTAAGGGTAATGAAAATGCCACAGATGAAAGTTATATATCCCAATGACTCACACGATGTTGCTTGAGAGAGAAAAGAGAGACTAGATTCGCAGTCGACGTTTTCCAAACTGTCTCGCCATTGAAGTCCACCTCGTCATCCATTCCGCACCTTCCAAGCATGGACAGCTGGATAGCGCTTTTACCCCGCTACGATACAGCGGTCTCACCGCCCAACCCCAGCACATCATCCCACTAAGGTAAGGTAAGCTGGGAGCCCCGCCGGCGATCAAAGGTCCCTGGATTCCCCTAGAAATCGCAACTCTAGCGGCCTGTCCCGCTGATCGTGCAACTGTTGGCGGGGCATTTTACCAATATCCACTTTACGCCAGACTCTCGCGCTGCGACGCGGGACATTTCCTTCCCACGCGTTCCCCGTTGAACTTCGCCAACTTTCCAACCTTCAACCTCAGTTCCTTACCCACCCACGCCGCCAAAATGGTCAATCTCGACCAAGTCTCCGGGAGCCTCCTCCAGGAGCCCTCGTACGTTGCCACTGCAAAGCCCAATGGCTCAGCTTCATCTAACGAATACCAGAGACATCCCCCACCAGGCGCCCTCCCGCACCGCCTCCTCTTATAAGCCGCTGCACAACTTCGATCTCGACAAGCAGCGCTCGTACAAGCAGCAATTCGGCGACATGTACTTCTTGCGCCTCACCAAGATCAAACCCGCCATCGATGCCGTCGCGGCCGAAGCGTGGGAAGGGATGGAAATCGCCGGGGAGCAGGCCAAGAAGGTCGAGAGGGTGCTGGATGTGCGGCAGGGGGAGCTATGTTGGGTCACGGGGACGGTTTATATGGATATGTCTCTCAAGCCTAACATTCTTGAAGATGTTTCCAAAGATGTGAAACTCCCTGGATTTATATAACCTCGTCGGTCGTGCGCAGGCTGACAGTCTTTCTAGCGCTGGATCTCGGCTCCCATCTCGACCCCGAAGTATTTCTCCGAGGATGGCTCAGATCAGATGTCGCTCGAAGACGACTCGGGACGCATTCGACTGGTTGGCGAAATGCTCAAGACCATCAACGTCGTGACAGGCTGTATCATTGCCGTCATGGGCACCGAGAACGCCAACGGCGAGCTCGAAGTGATCGACATCAAGTTCCCTGATCTCGCTCCCCAGCCCGAGCGCTGGTCACTAACCAAACCGACGGCCTCGAATGGAAGCTCGAAAAAGGAAGCCTCTGAAGACGAGGATGAGGAGATGACAGATGCCTCCGCCAAGCCGAGTAACAAAATCGCCATCGTCTCCGGCCTCTCCTTCTCCGGCAACGATGCCTCCCACGCTCTCGAGCTCGACCTCCTCCTCGAATTCCTCCTCGGCGAAGCCCTCGGCCCCCCGGGTCAAGATGCGAGCGCGCACATCAGCCGGCTCATCATTGCGGGCAACTCCATCTCGACATCAGACCGCAAGCCCGAAACCGCCGCGGAGAAAAAGACAACGCACAAGAAGTACGGCTACGACGCCAGCGCCTACAACCCTCTCCCCTCGCAGCTTCTCGACGACTTCCTCGCCGACCTGCTGCCGTCAATCCCTGTCACCCTCCTCCCCGGCGCACAGGACCCCGCCAACGCAAGCTATCCGCAGCAGCCCATCCATACGGCCATGTTCCCCCGCGCGAGGGCGTATGCGCGGGATCCAGCGTCGTCACAGCCGGGCTGGTTCGACGCGGTTACGAATCCATGCGAGGCGGAGGTGGAGGGGTGGAGGGTACTGGGCACAGGTGGGCAGAACGTTGACGATGTCTTCAAATACGTCGGCAGTGACGACCGGTTAGGCATGATGGAGGCCATGTGTCGGTGGCGGTGTTGTGCGCCGACAGCGCCTGATACACTATGTAAGTCATTGGTCTCCTCCACCAACTTCAAGTTCAACTGCTGATCATCTCCAGGGAGCTATCCGTTCCAAGACGACGACCCATTCGTTATGAACACCTGCCCACACCTCTACTTCATCGGGTGCCAACCACACTTCGGAACGAGGCTAATCCACGGCCCTGACGGCCAATCTGTACGGCTCATCACCGTCCCGTCCTTTGCGGAGACGAAAGAGGTTGTCATTGTAGACATGGAGACACTCGAGGTGACCAAGGTGGTAATCTCAGCAACCTAAAGAAGGAGTTGCAAAGAAGAAAACAGGAAGATTAAAGCGACGCAATACCCCCAGTTGAACAAAGTAAATCATTTTTGTGCGAGCCGGCTACTGCAATTTAGTTGATATGCCTATAGTATGCTTTTCCCAGTCTGGCCAACCACTCTGCAACCCCTATTTGTCTCGCCGCATCATGGGCTTGTAGATGAATCAAAGTATCCGAACTTTGAACCCAAGTTATATCGTCCCTTTACCAATATCCACCCTCTGTCAGTCCTCATCGCTTCACCTATATCGCAAGTCCTTTGACCCACTCCCATCAAGCTCCCATGCCCAATCTGCAGCTCCCATCCCCCCCTCACCTTAATCTTAGAAATCCATATACTCAACAAACTCATCATCCTCCCACCAGTTATCCTCCTCATCGTCTTCGTCATACTCCGGGGCGCATCGCTTAATACCAGCGAGGACATGATGCTGCAGGTGATTCAGCGCCCTGAAACTCCTGAGAACCCTTTGCCTACGCTCTGCGAGCATAGCCCTGTCGCCCTTCCAGAAATCGTCCTTGTTCCGCTCGTGCAGTCTCTTGGCACGACGCGTAAACCTGCGGTGCCGCATGTCCAACTTGAGCCGCGGCGCTTGGGCCTCCTTGTTCAGGTGGTTCGTAACAATCTCCACCTTGATGAACTGCGTGGAGAGCAACTTCAACGCGTTATGCACGGGCGAGCCTTGTCCGAAGAAGTCGACAAAGGTGAATCCCTGGCCCGATCTCATGGGGTTGATCCGCAAGGTCAAGGTGTGGATGTTGGCCGCCTTGGGCACCCATCCCCGCGCAGTGCCCTCTTTGCAGGCCTTCGTCTGGCTCCCTGGCTCAGAGGTGAAGACGTTGATCGCGGCTGCCATGCTCTTCTGCGTCTCGGCTGAGTAGCGGTTATGCTCCGCCTCGACGACTAAATGCCGCAGAAGCCTGCCGAACTTGGAGATGTCGATGGCGCCGCGAGTGTCGGGGGCAGCACGACGGCGAGAGCGTCGTGACAGGCTTCCCACGAAGCTTGTGTCCTTGGACCCTGCGTCGCTGTCATAATCGTCGTCATTGTCGTCGTCTGACCGGGGGTTATCTTCGGACAGGCTTTGAACGTCGGCGACAGGCTGAATGTGAGGATCTCTGAGACGATAGAGGAAGGTGTTCTCACTGTAGAGGATACGAATAGCTTCGGCGTAGATCTGCTTGCTGACTCTAAGGATCCTAGTGTCAATGCAAGGTTTCTCGCGCTCGAAGATGCGAGTCCACGAAGCACGCACAAGGACCGGTTTCTCGGCGATGAGTATGTGGCGGTAGATATCTTCTCTGACCTCGGCGGGCATGCGGAGCAGCGCAGGTAGGGGTGGAGGCTCCGGCTCCTCACTCTCCTCTTCAACCGTCTCCTCCTCGAATATTTCCTCGCTCTGCCCCTTTTTCTTCTGCTTCTCCTTAGGGCCTTTGCCTTTCTCGCGAGCGGGCTTGGTGCGAGCAGGGGCTTTTGGCGGTTTGGGTGGTTTTGGCAACGGGGAATCATCGTAGGCATCTGGAATGCTTGGAGGTGGCGCGACGATGTTGTCGTAGTTGACGATGGGTCTTGGAGGTTTAGCAGGGCCCCAGATCCAGTCGCTTTTAGAGGGACCGTAAGGGCGAGAGAAGTCTTGGTTGCTGGGTTTCTCGCGCAGTGTGTCGTCGTCGGCTAGAGGGTCTTCCATCTTGCTTGTTCTTGCTCTCTTCTTCTTCTTCCTCGACTTGCCCCCTTTATGTTCGTCGGTCTTGGTTTTGTGGCCTTTTCCGTTGCTGTCGCCGTCACCGTCATCCTGCCTTTTTCTTTTCTTGCTCTTTCGTAGCTTGAGGTCTTTGCCTGGGATCTCTGCCTTCTCCAATCGCGCAATCTCTTGTTCGAGTACTGCCGCTGAAGGTATATCCTGGATATTGGGCTCGGTGATGGGGTCTGTCTAAAGAAAGGGTCAGACATTGAATTACAAGTAGCGGGAATGTCTGTTGTATACTTGGGTTGCAGTATCGTCCTGTACTGTGGCAAGATGATTTTCGACGAGCTCCTCTACCGAGGGTAGCCCCTGGATATCGGTGTTATTGATAGGGGCGTCCTGTGGTTATGGTTAGGTACACATAATACAATCCGAGGCAACGGAACATACCTGCATCTCGATGTCCTTCAGCTGGACAACCGGATTATCGAGTGCATCTTCCAAGACGGGCGTGTTGTCAACATCGACCTTCATATTAGAGTTGTTCTGCAATAGATATTTCGTCCGCCACGCTGTTACCTGTGGCATGTCGTCGCCTTGGTTCGGTGTAAGCTCCGATGGCACTTCACTTGACGAGGCTTTCCCTTGCAGTTCATTGAGGGAAGGAGACTGGTTCTTATGTCAGTTTTGGCTGTTTCGGGGGCTCAATGGCATACTTGTGGTTCTGTCTCATCTGCAAAAGTACTCGGAGACTCATCTGGATCTGGAACAGATCCCGGCTCAGATACTAGCTTATCCACCATCGGCACATCTAAGAGAGAAGTGTTTGGTGTGCATATCTCTTCCAGAAGCATCGCCTAGAGTACATAAGTCATTTGTCGGCAGAGTCGTCCGGTAACATACCTTCTGCGCCGCCTTATTTTGGTCATCCAAGCTCACCTCAGCTCCCCCCTCTAACTCATCTCGAGGAAGGCTGTCTTCCCTAGTCGAAGACATTCCGATCATCTAAGTTGATTGTTGAAGCCTCCGTTTCGGAACGCCGTATCTGACCAGGCCGATTGAGGGGGAAGGATATCTGAAGTCCCTAAGAGGTGCCTCAGGAGCTGACCAAGACCTGGTTACTTCAAGCTGTGGATAAGAGATGACTGAGTTGGTAATCTAGGCCAGAATTCGAGCTTTTGGAAACATTTCCTCTCCTCGAAATATTCATGGAGTCGAAGCTATCAGGAACGTAAAGGGCTGAAGGAGACGTCAAGGACGAAAGGCAACGAAAAGAGGAATTTGAAGAGGCTAGTTGTGAGGCGGGTGAGAGAAGTTGAGAGAGAAGAGCGAGCATCCGAGAGGGCAAGATGAATTGAGGTGGAGCAATGGGGGCAGTGATTCATAGATGGAAAACATGGAAGGCAGTGAGTTGAGCGGGTTTGAACAAGCTGTCATGGCCTGAAACTCGCCGAAAGTCACAAAATGAATCTTGAAATAATTGATGAAGATAGCCGTGTTTTCATTTGAGAGAAAAGAAAGATTTTACAGGGGGTTTCTAAGCAACTCTTTTCCAAGGAGTGGTGTTGCCCACTGGCTGTGGTGGTGATGGTGTAAGTGGGAGAAGATGGAGTACGAAGGGCCGTGCACCACCAAGTCTTCGCACGTTGACAGACTTATGCTATCCCACTTTGATTCCCCTGCTTTCTACCTTACTAGTAATAGTACCATACTGGGACGATATGAATGTATCTATAGGATATTTCACTGTGGTATCTACCCATTGAGATCCAAAATCCACAGTGAAGCCTAAGGTACCTATGCTACCTTACATTGTTTCACGAGATCCATGGATGTCAATTCCGCCCTTTTAAGTGGTATATTCGGAGTCACTAACACCACGACGCCCTTCGGTGACATGGCCCCATAGTCGACCGGGCACTAGGCCGGTTGCGATCCCTTGACGAGGACCTCTATAACACTCTCAAATTACTACATTGGGAATTGGAAGCTCACGACATCTTGATTCGTGAGTGCCTCGTACAGCTTCCGATAAATTTTAGATCCAGGATTCGTCTTTGACTCCGAAGGAACTTCTGTTTCTTCTCCACACTTTGCCGCCCTGCATCGCTCCGAAGCGGACTTCGGAGCACAGTCATCGCGGTGACGACCGACTAGAAAAATTAGATAAAGCTCACATTCATATAGACCATCAACACTGCTACCAACACATGATCATTGAACAATATTACTGATACCCAGCTCCTACTACTACCCCATCAACCCTGCCATCGAGAAGTTTGAGAGTATCTCATAAACAACGTCTAACACTTTGTGTTATCAACCTACTCTACTCATACCTACCGCCTGGATACCCTCACCATCCACCAACTCAGAACACCACCCCCATCCTCACCATGGGATCTCTCACACTCGCAGAAGAAGCCAGCCTGCCCTGGATCAAGACGCCCTGCATCCCAAGTCCGCCCCTATCCCGCATCGCGGGCTGGTAAGTCACCCATCCCTCCATCCACCCCTCGTCCACCGACACACCCAGCCAACTCAAGTTCCCAGCAATATCTACCTCAAGCCTCGACAACCCTCCAGCCCCTCAGGATCATTCAAGTCCCGCGGCCATCGGCAACTTCATGACCCGCGCCGCCGCCACCCGGCCCGGCCCCGTGCACTTCTA